>WOGO01000275.1:0-26162 GCA_015342085.1 Leptinotarsa defecta
TCCTTACAGGAGGATAATACTCTAGAGAAGGTCTGACCTAAGCTTCATAAAGCATTAAAAGTTGCTGAGGTGTATAGGAGAGAGACAAATCTCCAACCTTTCTTCGATGTTCCAGACTATCAAGGTTGCAAGTGATGTTCGCGTTTCCAGTCAGACGGATGGCTCTTTTCTGGATGGAGTCCAGCAGTTTCAGGGTGTGCTTTGGGGTGGAGCTCCATACATGAAAATATGTTTCAAAGAAAGTCTGATCAGAGCTTCATAAAGCATTGAAAGTTGCTAAAGTGTTGTAAAGAGAGACAAATCTCCAACCTTTCTTCGATGTTCCAGATGGAGTCCAGCAACTTCAGGGTGTGCTTTGGGGCGGAGTTCCACATGAGAACAATAGTTCAAAGAAGGTCTGATCTAAGCTTCATAAAGTATCAAAAGTTGCTGAGGTGTGTACAGTTTTCTGGTTCGGAATAGTGTTCCAAGCTTTTGTGAAGTAGCCTTTGCAATTCCAGCTACATGATTGTACCAGAACATATTGGTGACCATTTTAATCCCCAACAAATTTATCGAAGCAGAAAGTGAAATTGTCTGTCGTGACATTGTTATATCCGGTTTGAACACATTTATCTTTTTGGAGCAAACCGATATCTGAGTTTTGTGGCACTGAATTGAACCTGGTTTGTTTCACCCCATTTCGAAATCACTTCTGAATTTGTCTTGATTTTTTTCGCTTTCGCTCCTATCGCTCAAAAGATTCCATTATGAAAAACCGCTCATTATGAAAACATCGTCTAAAGAAGGCATGATAAAAAATGTTTGCGTAGTGTATGGAGAAACCACAGCAAACTAGTATTTGTCTGTTTAGTGGAATTCGAGTTTCGGAACTGAAACATGTTTTTGTTCCTGTTTTTGAAAACGAAACTAATAGCAAGCGAGTCCGTTTTGTGAAAAAATCGAGGTAATGAATGAAAGGGTATTTATATAAAATTCAACTTCTACTATCAAAATGTGAAATATATGTTATTTCTATATAAAAGTAAGTATTTATACTATTTCAGAATGTAGTCTAGTCACTTGAATACCAGTCATGAGTACTGAAATAATGAAAAAGGCTTTTTTAGCATGAAAGTGTGGATCCGTGGAAAAGAGTATTCATTTAGATCAATTCTATCGAACTATCGTAACGAATATTCATTAATCATATGAATTCCGCTGAACTTGCATGTTTAACGACTGAAAAAATGTTGTTGGAACTTGGCACAATACACAAAGTCAAACTCAATCGCACATCGACAATAAAATCCATTTGCGCTCAGGTAAAATAAATATTTATTCAAATGCCGTTCAGCATCCAATTCAGTTTCACATTGTTACATCGAAAACAAATTACATACGCATTTGATGTAACATGAAAACATTTTTAGTTTCATTAGGTTTTTTGCTGTTAATGCAGGAAATTCATTTCTACCTGAATTGCTCTTTAGACTATTTGCATAGCTAGCTGCAATATCTGAACGAGCGTGCACATTTTGAATGAGCAGTTATCATTGTTTATTCAACATTTCAAGAATATTTATAAACGACATTCCGGTCCCTAAGTGGTACATATCTACAAAATCCAACCATTGAATTAAATGCTGTTTCTTACTGAGAACATTTTTTTGCTTCTATTTGCATCTCTAGAAATCCACACTTAGGTAATCAACAGGAATGAATCAATTTTATGAGTTTGATCAAGTGTAAGGTTAGGAAAAGCAGGCATTGTGTCATTATAATGTTCTCAACAGAAGTTGGATGTTTCTTATTTTTTCAGAGTTTCACACAACAGTTTTCAATCAATGAAATGCGTATTTCATTTCTCGTAACCATAGTAATGCAGGTATATATGGGAAATATTTTCCCTTATGGGTAACCTCGGGCGAATTATACTGCGAATTATATTAGACGTAAGCAACTATGGTAAACATCTGGTAATATTTCTGTATGAGCAAAATCGATTGAATTCATTTGATTAGAAAGGAAACCAAAGCAACTAATAGACGTAGCCATTTGTTGTTATGTAAAAGAATGAACTACATCGAATCTCAAGATATCATTTCTGTTCAAATATGGTTGGTGAAATGAATACATTTTAATACAATCAGTCAGTACCTAATCAATAGGTATTCTTCCATTCAATTCATAAAACATTATTTTATTTGTCAACCGTAATAGCTGATAATGGACAGGTTGATATTTTTGTATAACCCCAATGAAATAAGTACTTATAATAAATCAGTTATTCAGAATATCAATTCCATAACCTCTCAAAACCACTGTTTGTTTTTATCTACTCAGAACAAACTACTTATTCCACATACCTTTTTGGAGTACTTATACGTCTCAATATTCTCCTTTATGTAGAATTGCTCGCAACACTAACAAGTACAATGATCAAATTGATATTTTGTCTACATCCCTTCAAAAATTAAAAACCATTTTCAAACGACCCACGTAGTTTTGCTCATATTAGTTAATGCTGAAGACTAATAAACTATATTTTGTCTTTGTCACCTTAATATTTATATATTTTTTCATTTCAATTGAAGGTTTGATTGAGTCAAAGTTAAATTGTTAGTTTGACGTCAGAAGTTTTATAACTTATCAACTTAGTATTATGTATTAAGTACTGATGTATTATTTTATAGTTTTATACCTACTACAGTGAAGATATACGAATTTTGACGAAATACATAGTCGTCTATGATAAAAGGATGAAAAAAATATAATAAAATTAAATTGAAATAAAAATAAAATAAAATAAATTAATAAAGATACATGAAATGTAAAGATTATACAATTCTAATGAAAGTTACGACTACCTAAGCAAGCTTGTGTTGTAGCCAGCAAACTAAATAATATATCTTTTTCTGTATATAACCAAACATAGTGAAGAGAGTGTAGAAAGAAACAGTTAGTAAGAATAAGATAGAGGACGTAATTAACGTAGGTGCTATAGTGGACCTGATATCTGTTTGCATCTTTTATGACCATTAAATAAATGAATAAATGAAATATTTTTATTTTTACCAATCTTTCAGACCAAATATCTGCTTCCAAAGACTTGACTTGGGATTCCTAGTATTTATGGGTATTATGGGTGTTGAATTGAAATTTCACTTTTCACCTCTTTCACATACTATATTGGGCAGTCACAATAAACCCTTGTGGGTTGTGGTGGAGAGTCGAATAGACCCACTCACTTTGGATCCAACCTACTGTATTGGGTAGCAATCTCATGAATATCTGATTCAATTCCAAAACGAATGTTTGGAGTACACACTGAATAAAAACAGTGTTTTCTTATAATTCAATGTTCATATGCTCATATGTTCATATGTTCATTTGTTCATATGTTCAAACATAGTGAAGAGAGTATAGAAAGGAAGAGATAGTAAGAAGAACATAGAGGACGCATTAATAGATACTATAGTGGATCTGGTGTCTTTTTGCATCTTTCATGACCATTAAATAAATAAATAAATGAAATATTTTTATTTTTGCCACTCTTTCAGACCAAATATCTGCTTCCAAAGACTTGACTTGGGATTCCTAGTATTTGTGGGTGTTGAATTGAAATTTCACCTTTTACCTCTTTCACATACTATATTGGGCAGCCACAATAAACCCTTGCAGGTTGCGGCGGAGAGTCTATATTGGGTAGCAGTCTCGTGAATCTCTGATTCAATTCCAAAACGGATGTTTTGAGTACACACTGAATAAAAAAAGTGTTTTTTTATAATTCAATATTCATATGTAGGTAATTGTTTCATAAGTATATCTTCTCTCGTGTAATTCAATGTTTTTATGAAATTTGTTGTTTCGAAAAGGCTTTATCTTTCAGTTTGTGCCTAAAAGTTACTTCTTTGCATATTCCACACATCTTTGTAAAGATGAAGCAGTAGAAAGAAAAAACCTTTTAACTAATCAACATCATGAAGATGGAATAATCTAGAAAAGTCTCAATGACAAAAAAAAAGACAAGAAACGTATAACCAAGCAGAGGGATACTCAGACTTTTCTTCGGAATTTTCAATTTATATTTTTGCATATTATTAAGAAGAATTTTTTCTTTATTTCTTTTAGGTTTTGAGTGGAAATCACAATTACAAAGCTTCTCACTTTTGAAGAGAATCGATACCTCAGAAGATAATGGATTGTGGTATAGAGATGTTATATCTCACTTAGAAAATATAAGTTGTTAAAAAGTATTCACTTTGAAAAAGGAAAAAAATACTGTTTTCCCTTGAACTATAGTATACAAAATATAATTGTAAATATTAACGTAACTTGAACGTAGCTCTATTGCAATTATAAGTTAAAAGTATAAGTATATTTGATTCATTTCGACACGCAGGATGTATTTATATAAAAATATTTGTTTACATATCCAAAAAATGAAACAAAGAAAATGAAACTCCTTTGTGTTGTGGGTTGGAAACTGCGTATTTGCCGGATGTCGATTCAGCAAAGTCAGCATTATAATTGATCTTGTTTATCCATGTCACCTTGGGTATGAATAGAGAAGGTTAATAAACAACATATAACAGAGATTTACAGCGCTTGGAGATTATTTAATGACCATACTCGTATATTTTCATGTTTTACAATCAAATGACGTTACTACATAGTAGGAGATCATCATGATATTTTCAAATGTTTTGTTATAAGAGCTTCCTATGTTTTTATACCACTCCTATTTGTAACTAAAGTTACTGTGTATTGTATTCATTTAAAAAATATCCTGCAGTAACGTTGGTTACAAATACCAAGTGATATAAAAAGATAGGAAGTATATACTCCTAGATATCACGGATTTTTATTTTCATTAAAAACTTTTCTATGTTTGCCACTGTAACGGACCTTCTCATATCTCATATATAGAAAATGTCTACACCCCTTTTCATAATTTATTAGATTTCAAGAAGCCAATGTTGAAAATTGAAAATATAAAAACCAAAGTTATATTTGAATTCAGTTTTTTGTGCGTGTTATCTAAAACAATTCATCCAACTGCTAATCAGATGATATATTCAGTGAAATTTACTGATCCGCTCACGTTTTCAATTTTTGTTGAAACCCAGTGTCCAAATTCAGGTCACTAGTCTATTTGATTATTTGCCAATCAACTAATTAGTTCCGGAAGCCGCTACGGTCTAATGTAATGGGTTGGAAGGTTTTCCGAAAGGCAGTCGGCAATATCCGATTGATGGAAAACAAAGAACTGATGGGCGACAGAAAATACTGGAATAAGCCTTTTAAAATCGTTTGAAAACTTTCATTGTTGATTATGGCAACCACAAGTGGTTTGAAAATGTGAATTTAGATTATATAGGAGGGATGCGGCACTATTTTTCAGTTTTGTTTGAAGGTGATTGACAATGTTTCATGATGATGAATTTCGTTAGTTCGGACTTCCATTGTCTGACATTATATAAAATGATTAGAAATGCCTGAAAGAACTGAAAAAGGAAAAATAAAAATTAAAGAAGAAGAATAAAAATGAATAGCTGAAAATAAAAACAATTATGTTAGGCAAAAAACCTGAAATGAAATAATAGTGAAATAAAATAAGGGTGAAAAATTAAACAAATTAACAAAAAAATAAAATTAAATTGAAAATCAAGAGATTCCAAGCCAAGTTACTTCACGACGTTTCGATTGTTAGTATCCACAACCGTCTTCGGGTGATGGCTGTTTCCAGGTCATTTGAGTACTTTCAATTATCTCTGCTTTCCTTTTACCGTTTCATTGGTTTTGGTGGGATATGACCGTTTGGTTACATCTTCCATTAGAAAATATCTGAGACCCGCACCTTCGCCAATTAGTCGGCCTTCAATTTCTATAGAATCCATAGCGCTTCATTTCTTCCTCTTTGGAAAACAACGTAACAACGTCGACAATGTCTGCAGGGCCAAAGGATTTTGATCAACGAAAACTTCGCGCTGAAATCCGCCATACATGCAGAAAACACGAGTTCTCCATCAGAGACCACCGACTCACAAAAGAACTGGGATTTGCGGCACGGCGCTACATAATGTAAAATATATTCGTACTAATTGTGTGGCAGACGCAGAGCAAAAGCCCGGCTAAAAGCCCGCAAGGTATGTCTGTACAGTTCGGTTCGACGAAGGTCGCTTTTATCTGCAAACTAACTCGAAACTACACGAGCACGATACATTAGGCGAGAATTTACTATTTAAATGTAGGTTCATTGTATAATATACGTATGGCGGAGCTATTAGTGTTATCGATCCTGAATAATTACGTGTCGTATACAGGATTGTACGCCAATGGTTTGAAAAATTACCTGTCATACCGGGATGAAATATGGGTTTGGTGAAGGTGGTAATTTCCCGTGAAGTTGGTCAATGAATACAATATGCTGTTCTTTTGGGCTGTTGTATGCATTTTTTGCATTTTGGGTTTTTGACATTTTTTAAATGAGTTGACCGTGTTACTGTTGTTCTTTTTTCATCGATATACAGCTAGCTATCGTTCAATTATATCATATGAAAAATGATCATGTTTGAATAAATAAAATATTGATAAAAATAATATAAAGTAGGGTCTTTCATTACGCGCGTCCTCTCTTTGAATCTGAATAAAAAAATGTGTTAGGCATTATCAAACTTTTTCATTTGTTTGAAAAACTTATTGATGTCATTATGAATAAAAAATATTCAAATTTCCACTACGGCTTCACTGGCTGAAGCGCATCCGGAACTTCAAATTTTCCATGACACTTGCACATAAATCAGGCTGAATTTGTCCAATGGCATGGGTTATGTTGGCTTTGACGATCGCTGTAGTTTATGGCTTATTCGCATACACTTGCGACTTAAACCCAACCTCACAAGAAAAATTCTAACGGGGTCAAATCTCACGATCTTGGTGGCCAGTTCACATCGCCTACATGTGAGATGACTATGCCCGCAAATCGCTCGCGTAGAATATCCAATGTAGCATGAGCTATGTCCGTCCTGTCGAAACCATATATCTTTGGTGTTCAGATCATCCAAAAGAAGTTAGGTTGAAACTGATTGCTTGGCCAATGTAGTTCTCAAAGAAATATGGTCTGATGACGCCGTCTGCCCAAAATCCACACCAAACAGTGACTTTATCGGGATGTATTGGACGCTTTTGGATCTCATGTGAATTGGTATCGTCCCAAATTTGACAATTTTGTTTATTTGCATACCCATTCATCCAGAAATGGACCTCACTGCTGAAGATGATTTTGTAGGGTTTTTCCTACAACTATTTAACTAAGAAAAATTTCATTTCTTTTTTGATTTTCATTTTGTATTCTAAATTTTTGTTAGAAACTTTCCATAACCGTGTTATCGAGCAGCCGTCCAAAATATCCATCTGCTTGGGTTTTGTATGTTAATTTTTCCATCTTGATTTTTACTCATCATTTTCGTCTTTTCTCATCGCATATCGTTGAAATGCTCTCTTCTCTTGAAACGAAAGTTTATTGACGAAAAACAGATGGATATTTAGAAGGACAGACACCACTTGGTGTGTTTTGAGTAGGTACTCATTGTTGACACTTTTATGCATTAAGATAAGGAATTTGGGGCGAAGTGGTTGATGCTTTTTGACTATATTTATGAATCCGACCATTTTCATTGAGAAAGTTACTTCGAACACATTTTTAGCCGATGCATTCATTTATTCTGTTCTGAAATTGCGGCCGAGAGCTATTTCTTTCTACAGTCTCCTCGCTGATCGAGAAAAGACTTAGGCGTTAGTTCCTCGAGGTTACCCTATAATTTTGTTGTTAGTGTTGTGTTTGTTGTTGTGCAATGTAAATTTTATTATTGACAAACTCTGTGTTCGTCTAAATAATAATTCACCTATCACCAGTCCCGACAATTTCTTGATGAAAATTGGGGTCATTTTCCAACTGCTCCGGAGCAGTTAGCGAACACACGTCGTTGTCTATGGTCGTTTACCTTCAGTTCCTGTGTCAGTTGAATTTTGTACGGGTGCCGGTCCAAGTTACGTCGCAAAATTCAAGTTGTGGTTTGCGAAAGGCCGAGTTCTTATGAGCGACGCGAAATCGACTGCTTCGGATTCTCCTGCACAGTCTCACAGACAGCCGCGATATTTTCGACTTTCGTCGACGTACGGGTGTTGGTCGATCGTTTACTGAACCAGTGAACTCAAATTTATCTACTACATTGCGTCGGTAGGACGATTATGGCGACCGTAAAATGGGCGAAGCGCGCGGTACGTTGCCCAAACACAACTCTCTAATTTTATTATTTGCACGTATTGTATTGTATTGAATGCTATATCCGTCCATGGTGATTTGGCAGAACAGATTGAATAATTGACGAATGATTTGACAGATGTAGCTTCAACAAGCTTCAATATTTCGGAGTCCCTGTTAGGAGTCCCCATATTTGAACAAAACAGAAGTATACATTATAGTTCCTCAAAATATTATAACATCGATATTGCCACAATCTCAACATGTGAATAGCCATAGTTCGAATGCGATCATGGTAATAATTTCGATATTGGAATCATTTTCGGTCGTTACTGGAATGGCACAAATCACTCAGATCGAAACCCAATACGGGTTTGAAATACATCCATATCGAACGTAATGTACGAGTCTGGCATAAAATCTGCAATAGTTCGGATTTCTCATATTTCATCCTACAACAAAAGTCCGGACTGCATATTACCACATGCAAATATGCCAGCAATGTGCGGACTATGGTGGGGCTTCGTATGCTAAACATTCTTGTATCTGAACCAACGTATTATGGATTTTGAATGGACCCTTGCGCGATTTATCACAATAATATTCTCTTGTTCGATGAACATACAGTGTGAAACGAAGGAATGTTCCGTATTGAAGTTTTGGATATTTCAACGCTATCGAAATATCTTCAAATAGTATTTAATGTACAGTCATTATAAGATTTTCACTGAAGAGTTTAACAAGAACTCAACACATGTTTCGCTATACAATAGCTGCTTCAGACGTGTCTTACACACCTGAAGAAGCTATTGTATGGCGAAACCTGTGTTGCGTTTGGACATTTGCGATAAAAACCTCGTTAAAAAAAATAATTGACAGTAGACTTATCTTGTCTACGGAATCAAATATCAGGCACTTACTGATTTTTTGCGTTAAGTTGACATTTCACACATTGTTTAACCCATTTATCATTTCATTGTCATTTCAGATCACTTTCAGATCTCTTTCATTTGAATTTTGTACTCATCGTTCATTTATTTTTTCAATTTTCTTTTCATTTTTGAAAAAAATATGGATTATCAATTAAACTAGGCTCAACATATCAAAGTAATGCATTCGAGCTCAGAATTTACTCATAAAAGCAAATTCTTCATTTTTCTGTTTGACAACTTCATAAGTAATTGTATTGGAAATAGTCAGTAAAAGCTGAATTACACAGGTGAAGATATATTACAGATACACGAAAACGCATGCACACACCCCACATACACTTACGTTAAATAATCATTAACGCTGTAAAACGCATTACAAACTGAAAAAAAAAATTGTTTTCAACCTCTCCAATGTTTAGCTTACTTTCATTTCAAATAGCAAAATATTGAACAAACGAGGTCCTGTAACATTAGGACCTTTGAGAACAATTAGTCCTCGTGCTAGCGGAACTTTATGTACAGTTTTTTGCCTAGTGTTAATTGTATGAGTAGAGTCTATTGAAGAAAATCGACTCTTATTTTGAAACACGTATACACAAATTTCCAATTTATACATGAAGGCTAAAGTCACTATTTCTGCTCCTCCGAAGAATGGTTTACAGGACTCTATGTGACTTATACCACTTACCTGTGTTGGTTGACCAACCTCAGAAACGGACACCACAGCGCAACCCCAACTCTACTAAAGAATAGTATCTAATTTTCAGTTGATGTAAACTGTGAGAATGGCTAAGATTTTGTTGCCTGAATGCTAAAAAAAATGCAATTTCAGTATTAGTCCATCGCAAATTCAGGTTTTTGTCTCAACACCCAAAAGTTGATAATTTTCGACAATAAAAGCGGATGACTATTCACATCAATATATAGTGGGTCAAGAATTTTTTGATGATTTCAAAATTAATTACAGTGAGTAACTGTAAAACCCCCAGTTCAAAGATGTTATTGTTTGCTCGTATTTATGTAGTATACTCGTTTGATAGAATCCTGTAATAATCGTGCCAACGTCATCAGCAAAATTTACGCACTTTCTATCAGGAAGAGATTCGTCAACTTTATCTATATATACTCGAAATAGCATTGGTCCCAAGACTGAACCTTGTGTTACTCCGAGTGATAGAGGTTGAGAGTTAGCTGTTCTTTCGTTTCCCTTAATTACATTGGGGATGGTTACATATTAGCATATGCCAGATATAATGAATCGACCTACTCATTCCAAATTTCCCCAGAACGAATCTCATGTAACTTTTTCGAGAGAATCTGAGTGTTGACGCAGTAAACCGTTAACTACTACTTTATAATAGAAATCGTGGGTTATCAGTGATTTTTGCGATTGTTTATAGGCCTGATGAAAAAATATTTACTTTCCTGGAGGTACTTCAAAAAAATCGAAGTATATCTAACATTTTCCTTTGTAGATTCGTTCTATGACATCTAAAAGATCCTGAGAATTCTCAAGAAGTTATTGTCTGTTTTGAAATCCACGGTCATGCTGGGAATTTATTTACCTTTTTTGGGCTGTATTCTTCAATAAAACGTGAAATCTCGAATAGATGGGTGTCACGACAAGGATAAACCAACATCAAGCGCCAACAAAAAACTGATACCTCCTTGTCAACAATCGACGAAGGAAAAGGGCTTATAATCCCATCAGAAAAGACACATTACTCGTGAAAGATTTCCCTTCCGAATGAGAACGTTCGCCCAACAAAGATGGCAGTCCGTGTTCTCAACACGAGAGGATTTACAAACTCATCCTTATTGTTCCTTCACATACAGTGTAAACAACCTAGACAAACAAGAATAAATCTTGAGGGAACTGACGTGTACGCAAGTTATTTCAATTTAACTGGCAGTGGCACGTAAATTCCGACGCGTGAATTCCAAGAGATCTACAAGTGATTGTTTGAAGGCATTACATTCGTCAGGGTTAGTTTCACGGATTTTCAATTATGCAAGGAGTGTGTCCTTACGTGCGGTCTGGAACTTCTGAACTTCGATCATATGTCAAACGAGTGGAAGCGGTAACTCCTACGGATTTTCACGAAATATCTTGTTTTGTTTGAATGAGTTCGGTTTCCAAAGACAATCCTTACTTGAAAGATTTCGTGTGAGAGAAAGAACGGAATTTTACGTTGTGAAATAAGTTGTAAATGTTTGGAAGTCTGTTGGAAGACCCTTCACAACGTTAGTCTACAGATTGGAGAAATGCAAAGATAAAAATGTTTGAGGAATAGTGGCTTTCGTTAGATATAACTGAAACGTCGATTCCCTCAAAAGTACTGAAAAAAGTTGCATGGGAAGTGGTGAACAATCTGATCCAACCTAGGAAAAATTAAAAATTGAAAAAAGTTTTATTATTATCCGGTGGGCAATGCTTGTTTACGGACAATGCTTGTTTACGGACAGTAAACAAATCTAAAGAAATGCTCTTTAAATGTTCAAGTCCGCCTCAGATATACCTGCACAGTAGGTTGAATGGACTGACGCCAATCAGAAAACAACTACTCCACTGGCTAATACCACGCACGGCATTGGATTATATCCGACAGGCGTCAGTGCAGGAATCTTCACAGAAAATTTCTTGCATATGCAATTGGCAATACAACTGAAAGAATCGACACTCAATTTTGGATAAGCACACTTGCAGACCGGGTTCGGGCTCCTTAGCCATTCGTCAGTGCAAGATAGTGACCATCGTCGACCTAAAGTCAATGATATTCCACAATTGAAAATCGAAATTCTTTCAGAGTATTTCATTCCTCGTCTCATGTTGGAGCGAACATAAAAATGTCACTCCATCTAGTGGACGAGGATCTAACCAACTGCATATCCGAAATTTGCAGACGGGCAGTAAACAAATCTAAAGAAATTAACTTCAAATTTTCAAGCCCGTCTCGGATATACCTACACAGTAGGTTGAATGGACTGACGCATATCAGAAAACAATTACTCCACTGGCTAATACCACGAACGGCGTTGGATTAGCCAGTGGAGTAGCTGTTTTCTGATAGGCGTCAGTTCATTCAAGCTACTGTGTAGGTATATCAGAGACGGACTTGAACATTCAAAATTAAATCTAACCTTGAAATCTTTATACAAATATTCGATGCGTGGTGAATGAAATATAAAATGAATCTTCTACATGTGCTTGAATGTAATGATGTAAAACATGAAACAATTCACGAACTGAATCAATTTCTGGCGTTTCAAACACAAAAACAGAGATTCAGAATTTCTTGTATGACAATGCGTTATACAAGAACAACTACATGAGAGCTAAAATATATTTTTATTGCGAGAATGTGAGAATTATTCTATATCATTGTATTTTTGAAGCTATTGAGTTATTTTCGCACGAACTTGAATCAAGAGTGCGTGAATATTCCAGAAATTATCATGGTCGCCAATTCATTTAACCATTTTTCTGTCGTTAGAGATCCAGTAATGATGTATTTCAATAACACGTACAATGATAACGACAGTAATAATAATAACAATAACAATTTGTGCGGTGAGTAGCCTCACAATAGTGAAGCGAGCAAAGCATCGTGGAAAACCTTAAATTCTGTGAGAAACGCATATAATTCGCCGCCCGCTGATAGGGTGAAATCCTTCTGGAAAAATATTCATCAATTTACTACGCTTCCACTTAATCTGGACATCCGATAATCACGGATGACGTTCTGAGAACTCTTGTGGGTTCGAAAAACTTCGCTTCGGATGGACTGAACCCTTATTGGTGGAAAAAAACTAGCAAGCACCCAACGTCATATGGCCAGAGTTTTCGATAATGATTAGAGTAAAAGCGATTTCGGATCAGTTTGTCAAGAGGCGGACCAGTGTTATCCTCTAAAACGGATATTATCGTTTCCTAAGAATTGCAGAACAAAAACTTGCTTGAATTCGTGATATAAGTTATTGAGGAGTAACTCATATAATAATAATGATAATATTTATTAGCCAAATCTTCTTGGATTCATTACATTAATTATTGAAAAGCTTGAAGGTATCCTAAGCACATTTATAGATAGTGAACAAATAAAACGATTGCCACTTAGGTTACCATGGAACTGTTTGTGGCTTTGTCTTTCCAAAAACAATTTAACGAAAAATCACGTACCTGTTTACAACTCCTGGTTCCATTTTTCATAATTATCATACTTCATTGCGAATGTGTTTGAAAATTGAATTAAAACCTCTAATTGAAGAGAGCCTTTACTGCTTAAATAAAAATTTGATATCTACCAGTAAAAATTTGCATTCTGTTTCATCGCCGCATAGTCCAAAGCCCACTTGATCAAAGTGTGCGTTCCAAAGTCTACATGAAAAAACCTTAAAGCTTTGTATTTCAAAGATGACTCTAGCAAAACATCAAGTGTGCTACATTTTCAAAAAGGTAACTATTGAAATATGTAGGATAATACAAGGTGTCTCATTAAGAAATAGTTTTCCATCGATAACTATTGATATCTCATTTGAAAAAATGAGTTTTTCACAGCATTGAATTTAACGTAAAAGAGTGATCTGGAAATGTTTCCACAGAAATAAGAAATTTTTGACAGGACAAAAGTTACAGCAACATTTCGAAAATGCACATTTCCGAAAACCGAAGTTTGTCAAAATGTCCAATTTGGGCCACTCTGTATAACTGAGACATAAGGTCACCAATTTTTTTATATGGATGTCTTTAAACTTCATGCCTATGGAGAAAATGATCTCTATCAGTCATTGAGTCCTCGTTTTCAGCGGGAGTTGACTAAGTTAACATGAAAAGCTATTGGGTCTTGTTGGGGGTGTCTATTGGGGTTGTTTTGGAAGTTTTGTGTTGTAAAAGATCGATGACTTTGAGACCTTTGGCTACTTTAGTGTAGATGAAAATTCATTCTGAAGCAGGAAAAGTTAAAACTATCTGACTGAATGTTAAACATTTATAGCTTTACTTTTTCTGAATTCAATTTCTAATGAGTCTTATCCTTGTTCTTGGTATTGATGTTGTATAATCTGAATGTATAATTGTTCTGAAAATTAATGAATTCTCTCCTCAACCTCTAGAGATATTCAATCACAATGGTACATCTTTGTATTATCAATAATGCAAAAGGTTTATCGGCAGTTCATTCTCATTGGGGAAAACAAAGGACTACCAAACGAAACTCCGCACAACAACATTATACTTTTACGGCAACTTCAATATTCTATGAAAGTATATAAAGCATCACATGAATTTTCTCGCAGAGCTCGTATACCACAAAGCTTTTAGATAATTCAGTAAGCAATTTCAGTTTTATTTCATATAAGGCTAAAATTCATCGCCCAACCATCTTTTCCGTAAAGCTTAGTCCGTAAAATTACTAGCATCCAATGGCGTTCGTACTCTCGAGAGGATTAGGGTCGTAGATTTGGATGAGTATGTATGGCAAACTGGACATATGTTACAAAACTCTGCTACATATTTGAGTAAAGTTTAATGAATACACTCTTTTGATTAAAAAAAGGAGATTTCTACTGATATTTTTATGAAGATTACATCACAAAGTGTATATTCGTGATTCATTATTACAAAATAACCATTGTCGATGTAAGTTGTAAGATGATAGTTCACTGAAAAAAGTTTTTAGAATATTGGAAGAGCATTTACCTAATGAAAAATATAAGATTTGCAAGATTTTATGTCTTGATGATTTTTAAAAGAGCATATACAAAAATTTTTTGAAAAATACATGAACATTTATTAAATTTTTCAGTCCAAACGAGAGACAACTCATAATTCGATTGGTATTCATGGGTTTGCCGATGCCAGTTAATCTATCTAATCTATCAGTTTTGAATGATTACAGTATGAACAAAATTAGTTATGACCATATATTTCTAGGAGCTCAGAGAAGAGGATCAAGAAAATGTTTTGTTTTTACTTCATCGTTGAACATTGTTATTACATTCGTGTAATCATTGAACATTGCAAGCACTTCTACCAGTCAGCAGAAATGCAATGCTCTTCTTGATACGCGTTTCACCAACCAAGTTGACGTCTTCAGGAGATGTTTTTTTTTGGACTCATTCTACGCCAAAAGTTTCAATTTCATCTTTTATCGAAAAAAGTACTTGAAGAAGATAAGTTTCGGTTTGTTAGACCATTCTCAATCTATTTTCATTACTTGAGAATGGTCAAACAAACCTAAACCGGTCGTAACAAATAATAAACTTAGTGGAAATTAGACAAAAGTATTTTTTTTGTTCTATGGACAATAAACTGTATTTAATATTCCTGGAGTTTTATCCCAACACCAAACCGTTCGATCACCAAGTGATTATCTTCAAGAGGAAGAATAAACTGTATTAGTTTAAAAATGTCCTTATAGGACTGCAGTTACGTTAGTTACGAATAAAAGTGGTAAAAAAACATAGGAAGTTCAATTTCTCGTACATAAAAATAATTTTTTCTAGAGATAAGTTCAGTTTTTTGATATTAAGAACGTCCAAATTCTAATATAAATGTAGGTACTCATAGTTAATAAGGATTCTTGGCATTAATTTGTTTCCCAAAACCTAAAAAAGTAATCCCTTCCAAAAATATACCCCTTTCAATAGGAAACAAAAATTCATATACGTTTTTTATATACGTACATATGTATATACATGCAAATTCACATATAGGAATCAACCCATTGTTTCGCAAAAAAGCAAATTTTGGAATAATGTGTGGAAAAGAGTCTAATGTTTTTTTACAAAAACTCTCATCCTTGTTTCTTGTGATGGATGAAAAGTGAAGGCAGACTTTGATCGTTCGTCAATTTCAATACTATGATTTTTGAATATTTAGTCACGATTCAACTTCAGTAAAATGTATTGAAATGCTCTACCCTTTGAAAATCCAACTTTTTTAAATTCATTCGCGATGAAATACTTATGAAAATAGAATAAAACAATACAATAAATACTCTGTATCAAAATACAAGACCTGAATTGAATGAATCACAGTTAACCTGTCAAAAATGATTCAAATTTTACCCTAAAGTTATTCATCACATTATAACATCCACACGAAAACTGGAAAAATGAACTCGACCAACTCGAATGACATGTCAAGGCTTGTTTCACCGAATTTCTTCGGAATCCTGGAATCTTCTTGCCTTCCAGGTGTTCAATGGCTAAGTAAAAACGACGTCAATGACAGGCTGGATTCTTCCATTCTGTCCGGACACAATTCAATAGCGTAAATTTCTGCTTGAAATACAGTCGCATAGGTTCCTAGGCAGGTTGATATCTTCGTCCTGGGTCTGCGACGGAAAACACCTGCACCAGAACCTGAAGCTGTTTTAGATCCATCTGTGAACCAAGAACTATCTGCTATTAATGTTTCCTTCTCTCTAAGAGCCAGTCCCCTACTCTGAAACAGTACTGTACAGGACAGTGCGGACGTAGATAGTTTCCCCTCTTATCTTTTGAACGAGGCAAGATATATAAGTGTGGCAAAATTTGTATGAAAAGGAATTTCTACTGTTTTGAATTTGGATAGTCGGTTGCGGAATTATTAGTGTATGAATGGGAGGATTGAAACAGCTCCAAAGTTATTTACACAGAGTTTTTATTATGTGAGAGCAAGAAATGGTTCACACAAATTGATCGTATTCACAATATGATTGAACCGAAATATTCGAAAAAAAAACACATTTCTATTTTCAATCCAGTTTAGGATTTTTTTGCTATCGACTATGTAGATAAGAATCCACACCGTATTACGTGACAGAGACTATAGTGTTAAATTGACAGCTCTCACTAGTAATACTGACAATTCACTTCACTTTATTTCGTTTGAATTTTCAAAAATGTTTCATCGTTTCAGATCTTTGGAGAAAACAACAGAAACAATTCTTATTCACGCTGAGGCGGATCTACCGAAAATATTCCAGGGAAATGGTTGAAAAATGTCAAACAACTGGAAGTGTAGCTAGAGCTAGAGGAGCTGGAAGAATATCTATCTCGGGGGAGAAACAGATTATTGCGTCTGTAAGAAATAACCCCCTGCAGCCTACTTTGATAGTTTCTCATAGTAATGATTTCTCTGAGGAGGAATATTGGTAAATCATAATATATTGTTGTTTCTGTAGTATACGTAGAGAAAAATCTCACTGGTGATTTATATTTGCGAATCCTTCAAAACCTCGTTCATTCACGGATTCAAGAATTATGGCCAAAACTCAAGATGAATTCGCAAATCCAGTTGTTTTCCAACAATATGGTACGCCCCTACATTTTTTAGACCTGTGAGAAATTGGTTGGATCAGATATACGCAAGCATGGGGTTTGGTCGGCGGGATTCATTGGTTTTTTCTGATTCATTCGGCCGTTACTTGATGAAGATTCATTGGAATGGTCTGTTTTTCACCGGATTTGACGCTTCTCAAATTTTTCTTTTGAGGCTATATCAAATCGAAAGTTTATGTTATGCAACCAGGGACAGAGAATTATCGAAACTTGTGCTATAGTCTAATCAACTAGTTTAAAAACATAAAAAATAGAGATAAAGGTCGTTACCTAAAATATGAGCGATAGATCATTCGATTCGGAATCACCTCTACAAAAAAGTTTTTGAAGGATTTTGGTGCAAATAAAAAATTGCAATTGTTATTAACAAAATGAGATTTAATAACTCAAAAAATATTAATATTTAAGCAATTTTGAAAAAAGTTCGTTAAAGAGGAGGAACTTTCCGATAAAAAATTTAGGTGTCTGTTTTCACTTGTGATGCACTGTTTGGAACCTTTGGTGTAGTAATGAATATTACTGGAGTTATTTCCCAACACCAGATCGTTGTTTTCAACACTTCGACACGTGTTTCGATCACCAACTAACGCGAAGCTAACGCTATTTATGCTATATAGATATCCCATTCAGGTAAACCATCCAGGTGTACCACCCATACAGGTATACCAACCTATATTAATTTTACAATTTTGCCTTATCTATTATTTTACAATATATGTTTAACTGTTATAGCTGTATTGTATATAAAACAATTTTCAGCTATATCAGCTATTTTCATATCTGCTGTTTTCACATTGAACAATGGCAGTTACTAACATAGGATATGAATTTTTTACGTAATTTGTTTAGTTGATTGTTGCAAACAAATAGCGGCATTCAATATATTTGAAAAATTTTTTTTGCTATTTTGTTTTTTTTTATTTTCATTTTCAATTGTTTAAAATCGATATTTTTATATTTTGATTGTTCAAATGATTAGTTGAGAAATAATTTTGCTTTTGAAAATCATAATTTACACTTTTAAATAGTTTGGCAAAAAATTTTTTTATTCATTATTTAATTGTTTATTAATTTAATTTGTTGTAAACAAATATTGACCAACATTATATTTTTTCTGAAGCAGAAGAAAATTATAAAAACAGCTATATATACCGTATCGTATGATATTAGAAAGTATTATAATAAATGAAAAAAAAAATTTTATGGCACTTTTTTATATATAGCTGTTTTTATAATTTTTTTCTGCTTCAGAAAAAAATATAACGTTGGTCAACATTTGTTTATAACAAATTGTTAAACTGATAAACAATTAAGTAATGAATTCAAAAATTTTTTTTGTCAAACTATTCAAAAGTGTAAATTATGATTTTTGAAAGCAAAATTGTTTTTTAACTAATTATTAACATAATCGAAATATAAAAAAATCGATTTTAAACAATTAAAAATTGAAATTAAGAATTTTTTTTCAATCATAATTATCTCTAGACAACAAAATAGCAAAAATATTTCAAACATATTGAATTTCTCTACTTGTTTGAAACAATTTAATAAACAAATAACGTAAAAAATTCATATTCTATGTTATTAACTGCCATTGTTTAATGTGAAAACATACAGAGCTAAATATCAATTGAAAAAAAAAAAGTATCAACAATTTTTAGATATTTCATTTAGCAATAGATATAAAAATCATAATTAACAAATTAATACATTTTTATGAACTTTTATCGCAGGATCGTATGAAGTATATATCAAAAGGGCTCCAAGAAGTTCAAAATTTATAGGCCAATTGTTTATACATTTTATACCATTATTTATGCCAACGGAAATTGGGAAAAAATTTGGTAGTTAACAAATGAATCCCTTTTTGAAAAATGATGATGAAACTGTTTTTTCTACGGGACCTGATTCATTCAAGTGTTAAGAAGATACTAGATTTTTTCCAATTTTTAAAATGACATTCTATGTTACAAAAAAATTATTTCTTTTGATAAACTCTCTTTAGCGGCAGCGCGCGCATGTTGTAACAGCCGCGCGGAACCCTTTTTTCAACGTCAAATTAAAATTATAAATAATTGAGATAGAGTTTCGGGAGTCAGGACTTTTTTATCGGAAATTTTCTCCTCTTTAACGACCTTTTTCCAAAATTGCTCAAATATTAATATTTTTTAAGTTATTAACAAAAAATTAAATACCATTTTTTTAAATCTTATTTTGTTAATAACAATTGCAATTTTTTATCTGCACCAGTATCCGTCAAAAAAAATTTTTCTAGAGGTGATTCCGAATCGAATGAGCTATAGCTCATATTTTTAGGACCTTTATCTCTATTTATGATGTTTTGGAACTTGTTCATTAGACTACTAGCATCACCCCAGAAAGAGCTCAAAATGTTAGAAAATAGACTATAATAATAGGTAATATGCTTCTATATGTAATAGGTCTACATACTTTTTTCGAAATACACACCCTCTGACCACTTGATCCCTTTGAAATATTTTCATACTCCGAATGTTTCGGTGACACAAAAAAGAAAGACGCATAACACGATCAGATAGATCCAAGAACGTACAAAAACGTCCTATCTATCTCGTCACGTCCCGTTCAAGCTAGCAGACTTCCTGTAGATACCGCCCTATACACTATCCACGGATGCACAAATTGCAAGAGTTCCTTCGGAACCGACTCATCCTCAAGCAGGGAATCCTTGCACAATCAAGATTAACGCTGTCACATTGTCACGTGCCAAGAGCGAAACCGTTTAACGGCCAAACACTGCAAATAACCCGATTTTATCGTCGCAAAGTTATTAGGTTTTGATTAGAACGACGGTTAACGGCGAATTTCGAATGAACTCTCTCGGATCATTGAGGATGGAGAGCATCAGGAGAGCGATTTCTCCTTTAAATAGAAATCGACCCGTCACCCTCTGCAGAAAAGGGTACGTGTACGCGAAGGAATTTCGGAGGGTTGCAAGGTGTTTATAAGCGAACGTTTTATCAGTGCAAAGTAATGAGTTTACGAAAAAACAAAACTCGAAAACTTTCCACTCTCAGACGGTCTCCGTTGCCAAGAGGGTGGATTATAAGATCTTCCAGAGAAATTATATGTTACTTTTCTTATTTCTTATTTTATTACTATGATTTTTTTCATGGACGGGTACGAGTATGATAAAAAACTAGACTTTGATATGCAAAACCGACACATAAAAAATAACTGGAATGAGTATATTTTGAGTTCAGAGATGAGTAGGTCATACTTAGAAGTAACTTCTAATGTTATCCAGATTGGTGCTGATGAGGCAATAAAACAAATACCTCACTCCGAAACATCGAAGTCCGCAATTGTGGAGGATAGAGCTCAATGTAAGTGCAATTTTATATCGTAACTTTTTCACATATTATTATATAGTGCAGCATTCGTATAAATCAGAGGTGGCCGACCTGATTAGACCCAAGATCTACAGTTTACTGACGAGACCCTGTATGATCTACCATTCACATACTTCTAGAAATCTCGAATGGAACAGCATGGTTCAGTACACAATTATGTAGTATTTTTTATTCTATCAAGAGAAAACACACAAAACTGAGGATTATTTTCAGAAACTACTTATTTATATTAGTGTGAGTGAGCATTGTGTCTGAGCATCATCCGGTAGACTAACAAAATCGGGTGTTTGTAGTTGGAAATTGCCAACCTAAAAGAATACAATGTATGAGTGCCTGTCAAGCGAGAACGTTAGTTATTTTTTGTATGTTTCAAGTAGGAAAATGCTGACTCACATAATAATTTTGAAACAAAACACAAGCGCAGTTGTTCAACACATTTCTTTTAATTTGGATTGGTTGGTTGATTACCTCGTTCACAGGCAGATGGCGCGATGACAAATCTGTTGTTTGGTTCAGCCTAGTTCGAGAAAAGGCACTCTGAAGAAATTCGATTTTCAATTATCGGAAATCATCGACTTTATGTTGATGATAGACACTACCTTGCACTGATGAGTGGCCAAACAGCCCGAAACCGGTCCTTTCAATGTGTTCCAATAATTGAAAATCTATTGCGGTAGTTGTATTACCAACAGCATATGCAGGAATAACTTCAGTGAAGAATCCTGCACTGACACCTGTTGGATATAATCCAACGCCCTTCGTGGAATTAGCCATGAGAGTAAATGTTTTTTGATAGATGTCAGTCCATTAATATACAGGGCAGGGAGTTGAGACTGGCCTGAATAAATTGTTCCTTTAGATATTTCTTGTTGGAAACCACTAATCTAGATCTGAGGATGACCTTGCTTTTAGAAATATGTCGCAGCGAGGGTAAAATTTTGTTTGGAAATATCATGTGTTACGTTTGAAATGTATCTGCAAATTTTGTAGCAGTTCCACCTTGATCAATGGAATCAATAAACGGATAACTAATGAATTTCACCAACTCAAATTTCTGCCGTGTACTTGTCAGAAGGGAAATTGTAGGTAGTATATTTTTCCATATGATCCTTGATGTTTACTATTTGTTGAATTTTTTTCTTTTCGATGTCAACTATGATAGACGCTGTTTGACTTTGAGATGCTGCGATAGAACTCATCAGTTCTGTTACTGTTTACCTCTTGCCTTGTAGTTCCTGACTTAATCTGCTCGGTTTTCCAGGAAAATCTGATGAAAATGATAAATCACATTGCCAATCTAAATCATACAATTGCTGGAAATCTTCACTCATCTCTTCAAAAAATTTTGTTATTTCGTCCAATAGATCTCAAAATCTTTGCAAGAACCCGTTTCGACTCAACCACCTTATGTCAGTGTACGATGCCAAATTTGGTTCCATCTCATCTAATTGCTTTTTAAAGGGCTGCAGTTTCCTTTCATGGAATTTACAGTCGTGAAAGAAATATCCACTATATGTTTTGCATTTAATCTCTTACAAGCCAGTACTTGTTGATGAATTATGCGGTGGCAGCTAATGAAGTATAGGAAATCTTCGTCTTTGTGACAAAGAGCAATAAAATCATCATGAATACCTGTCATTGCCGGAGCCTCATCAGTTATCATTGCTATGAGTTTATATAAAGGTATGAGGGTTTGCTGGCCAAACTTTGGTGCTATGGCTTGCCAGATCATTTTTGTGTATGGCTTTTCAGCTTCCTAAAAGAACGTTCCCTGCAAGTGGCCACCGATGGATATCTTTCGAATACTTTCACTATCAACGCTGGTGTCTCCAACCCTCTTTTTAATGAATATCAACGAATTATTGGAAAACCAAGAATCCAATATATTGCTTAGCTGACAACAGCACACTTGTCTCAAGGACATCGGCTCTGGAGGCACATCTTCACTGGTGGCAGGAGGTTGCATATCTCAATGAGGATCTAAAAGTGACTTCGAATTGGGGTGAAAGAAACCAGGTTTAATTCAATGCCACAAAAACCCAGGCATCGGTTTTCCCCAAGAAGATAAATGCCTTCGAACCGGATATAGTAATGTCAGATCAGACAATTCCGCTTTCTGCTTCGATAAGTTTGTTGGAGGTTGAAATGGTCATCAATATATCTTGGCAAAATCATGTCGCTGGAATTGTGAATGATGCTTCTCAAAAGCTTGGAAAACTGTACATACCTCAGCAGCTTTTGATGCTTTATAAAGCTCTGGTCAGACCTTCTTTGGAGTATTGATCTCAAGTATGAAACCCTCAAACATACCCTGAAATTGCTGGATTCCATCTAGCCTGGAACATCGTAGAAAGGATGGAGATTTGTCTCACTTCTATAGATATTTTCACGGAAAGTGTTCAAGTGACTTGGCACATTCGATTCCACCAGGAGCGATACATATCAGAAATACGCGACGGACTGTGACTGCTCATCGTTTTGAGGTTCAACTCAGTACTTGCTAAGAACATTTTTCCAAATAAATTTAATCTTCAGTGATTCAAATCCACTGCTACTTTCGCACAGGCACCGCTCTGAGAGCGCCTTAAGGATTTTCCTATAGTGCTTGTGTTTTGCCCTTCAAAAAAGTATATTCAATTATTTGTGTTCAAATCAGACGACTTTTGAGTGTTTTCACACATTTCTAAATTGTCCAAATGATTCCGTTCGTGGTTAGTTTCTATCGTTATTGAGGAAAATAACAATACAGAAATGAAGTAAATATCCAAATGAATTTTAGTTGATCTCTTCTTGAATGTATCGTTATCCCTTATATCAATGGAATTATCATCAACAGATATCGTCACGTAAGTAAACGTAATAATACAAACAAAAACAATCAAATAATTGGAAGAATTACCAAATATTCGATATTATGATTGGCATTGTGTCAACTCCTTGAATTCTTGAATAATTTCAAAATGCATTCCTTCGCCAATCCATTAAAGAACGACTTTCTTTTTCATCATTTATCTTTAAACACTTATAGATGGAGCCAGAGTTCAAAATTTGTGATCTAACACCACTTTCGATCTACTTTGGATCTCATCAGTGGTGCTAGGCTGAACCACGATTGTATTGCTTGACAAGTCCCAGTAGCTGAAGGCAATGACATGCATCCCTTACTATTCTGTTATTTCATGACGATTTCCACCCGACGGACATTTGGAGTGATTCAAATTTTGAAGCAGCCTGTATACGAACCTATACTACAACATGAAACAAAATACCAAATTACGTATTCATTCAACTTGGCAGGAAGTAAAATACGAATGAGGAGAAGACGAACGAGCAAAGAGGGCGCTGCTGGGCTGATATCAAATATCGACTAGCTAGAGTTACAGACAGGTAATCAAAAGTTGAGAGCATATCTTTTGTGAAATATTCGGCTCCTTTTTCCCCGTTACTCGTTTCTTTTGTAAACTCGCAACAAATGGTGAGCGCGAAACGAGGTATTGCAACTTTCCAGATTCCCAAAGGCCTATTATAAGTTTCAATACCGATATATCATGTAGCCAGTGTATTCTAAGAGCCATCCTGATAAGTTTTGCATGGTTTAGGAAGATTAATGAGCAATGTCTTTCATAAGGGGTCTTCAACTCCGGTGTAAACGACATTGAGGGTAGATTGGGGAACATAGATGTGAAGTTTGGCACACTGTCTAGGCTGGCATTGAAAAAACACCAGAAACAAAAATATTTGAACAATTTTTGATTTCAACTTTGAATTTTGAAAATATGGAAGTCGAAAAATGTCATGTCTGTCTTTTATAAGTTTCCAAAATACAGGGTATGAAATGGTGAAGTGGCGTATCAAAGTTTTTTTTTCAATGAAACAACGTTAAATTTTTGCTATATTCACAATTTCTCTGGAAAATATTTTCCAAAAATCAGGTCATGTTTATATACATGAACTGATTTTTGACCATGACCACAAACTTTATTTGAAAAATATATCACATGTTACGCTAACACAGTAGCTTCTTCAACGGTGATTTGATTACTACAAGTTGCTTCTTACGTTAATATTTATATACCACATGTAACTAGAATTTGGACCATTTCCATCAAATTACCTGAACCTCTACAATTTTTATATACCTGAGGTACCTCTTCAATTATGATTACCTGACGTATATTACCTTACTTCTACATCAATAATAATACTTCCTCGGTTTTTTATGAAAACAAGTTTACTGATGTTGATCTCTTCAAATCCAGTTTATCATTCATTAGAATATTCGAATTTTTGAGTTCATTAAATTCCATTGCTTTCAAATGGAATGGAATGGTTTCATACCTTTATTCTCTATGTGTAAAATTTCGACGTTTCGACTGATAGTATCCACAATCATTTGAAATCATTTTATATAATATTAGACAATGGAAGTCCGAACTAATGAAATTCATCATGAACATTGTCAATCACCTTCAAACAATCCTCATATTCCACGATCACTCAGTTGGAGAGTTCGTTTTTGATGGAGCTTTTCCGTTGGTGACACTTGATATGCATTTTTTTTATTTCCAGAATAATCAAAACTGGAAAACATTTTTGAAATTTGTTTCAAATGAAACGACCAATTTACCTACTCCTACTGGAAGTAGGTCGTACAATTTTGGACCATAATAGAACAAAAACCTTTGTGTATGGCTTTCCTTGTAGGGTGGCATTTTAATATTAGGATTTTTGACTATTCCAGTTCTTACTGTATGAGTTACATAGATGTTAAAGTTCTAGAAATAGACACCTGTAACAATATAATGACCTTAGATTATGTAAATTATTCTTTTGATTCGTTAAAAAACGTCTTTTTTCACGCTTTATATTAGCTTCACCTGTATGTATGATTGTTTGTATGCATGTTTGTGTGTAACTCTCAAGATAGGGATCTGTATTGACAGAATTATCGGCAGTATTGCTTCATCTATTCGCGGGCAGATGGCGCTGTACGTTACTATCAATTATTGCTTGATCTATTTGCGAACAGATGGCGCTGTACGTAACTATCAATTATTGCAATCAAATCAAATCAAAATGTACTTTATTGTTGAAGATGAAATCTCATTGACAAAGTGTTATTATTTTAAAGAATATAAGCTATACAAATTGAAAGTAATATTTGAACATTTGGTGATTGATTTCAGCATTTTGGGGTGAAAAAGTAGTCAGAAAGTGATAATATATATGCTACATATTGAAATAAATAATAATAATAATGAATAT
>WOGO01000276.1:0-12219 GCA_015342085.1 Leptinotarsa defecta
GATGTGCAAGCAATCTTATCTTCATGGGAAGAATACTTTTGTAATTCAGTTATAATTTTGCTCTCACACTGTTAACATCTATTTTTGTTAATAAAATTAAATTTTTTAAAAAAGACTTTGACATCCGAAAGTTATATTTCACTGTTGATTTCCTGAAACATATCCTTTTTTGAAGTAACCCTAATATTATTGATGAAATCAGAGCCTGAAAAACCATTCGTGATCGCTGTTTCAACCCACCATACCCCTGACTAAACCACGAATGCATTGCTGGACTCAACTGCCCTTAAAAGTAAAAACTTGAAATTATCCTTACGAAGACGAAATTCATGGGATCGACAGAAAACTTAATCTTTGATATTCGTGGATTGAGTCTTCTGTCGATACAACAGATGGTGTCTTTGTAAGGGTAGATGATATGGCCTCTAAATACAATTGATGTTTAATGTTTATACATTTTCGCATAGTTTATTTATCAACTCAAATTCAGAATCCTGCTGATAATCATTATTGTTTTATCTGAGAACATATATAACTGAAGATGCACTGCGATATGCGTGTTTCAGAAGGATGAAAGACAAGCAAGGAACCGAAAACTAAAGTAACATCACCCCATATCGATCGAATAAGCTGGAGTAACAGAGAAAGAATCGGGCGATAAAGAAAGAATCAGGGGTAGAAACATGTGAACCGCAACACCAAAAACGTATCGAGTCAAACAATTACTCATCCGAATGCCTCTTTCGGGTAGAGCGTGACATCGATTTCATCAACCCCCGGCTAGAAAACGTGTAGCAATTTACGTAATTACTTACTTGGAGCCCAGAACCGGACCGATATATTTTTCGAGTAATTTTTGATTGCTGGTCGTCTGAGGTGACAGTAACCAATAATAATTTTTGAGATAGTTATAGCTGTATCATGGTTGTTTAAACAGTATTATGTCATTGTCAATTCGGGTGTACCTAATCCACAGAAATTGAATATCTGTAAAGCCGATGTAAATGTAAATAAAAGAAAATGTTCACCCTCGTGTGAGTTTTGCAAACGTTGCTTCATGTCATTGTGTTTTGTTGGTATTAAATATTAGTTTGCTAACAGATGTGATCCACAGAGAACACTGAGAAAAATATATTGAACTATAATTTTTTCATTTAACGACTTTGTACACCTACCGTTTTTCAATATGAAGGGTTTGTTGTCTGACTCAGTTGAAAAAAAAAACGTAATAGCTTTTAGGCCGTCTGAAGAAGTGGAAATATTTATAGAATTTGTAACACGAAAAATCGACTTAGTTCACCTATCACACTTAGGTATGTTATTCCTGATGCCATAGTTTTATAGGCAGTCTAAGTGGGTGGAAATGGGGTGGAAATACTCATTCATAAAACTCATAACATGAAAAATCAACTTTTTTAACCTATCATACTGAGATATGGTATTTCTGATGACCGGATCGACAAGAAACACATTACGCCATAGTTTCACAGGCCGTCTGAGGTGGTGGGAACTTCAAAAAATCGACACATTCTCAAAAAAATTGGAATATTTCAATAAAAATGCATTTTCAAAGGAAAGTAATCATCACTACTATTTCCATATTCAGGGCGATTTGGCTGTTAATGAAAGAAAATGGTGCGATCTTGTTTCTTTCAGTCAGAATGCAATATTCATACAAATAATTGGATTCAGTAAAAAATGCTGGAAAACATGTTCCCAAAATTACAGGATTTTTTTGTAACTTTATGTTACCTGAAACTATAGATTCTGCCTACCCAGTTGAAATCAGAAGACAGGAGTGGTCGAAAGATGAAATTGAAAGCAACCAGCATCCCAAAAAATTATCAGATTTATCCAACAAAACGGAAATTTCATCTGTGAAATTAGTTACTTTCTAATGGATGGATGGCAATTACACACAAAAATGTATTGTTTATTGTGTACTGGACTGAAATGGAACAACGTGATTGACAGATTCCATCATAATTTATTTCTCATATATGATCATCAAATGGAATAAATGTTACATTTATTCCAGTAGAAAATTCATATGCAATATTTAATGTAACAAACCAATTCGAAAAATATTTTTTCCATGGTCTATTTAATTTTTCAGAAAAAGATAGTATCATATTCCCTCTATATGTTAATGGAAATCATTGGTGTTTAATAAAAAAAAATAAAAAAATTCAATAAGAATCTCTGAAACATTTTTAGGAATATTCAGAGAGTTTCTGAAAAAATATGATGAATATAAATGTACAAATTCATTCAATATGTTTTGGGAACTTCAATCTCCAAGACATATTAAACAAACAGGCACTTTCAACTTTGGAGTATCTATTATCTTCTCTGCCAGCAATATGCCTTGAAAGCATTATTTGCAACCCTATCCAGAAAAAAAAATATAATGGAACTGTTGATTCAGAGGAAGTTTATGTATGGTTTGTAGCGGTTTCGTTACTGAAGAAATGAAAATATGTTCAGTGTGTAAAAGAAAGTTTCATGGTAGACGTTTCTTTTTTAGAGATGGAAATTGTGATATTTTATCTAGAATGATAATCATTTTATATTTTGTCAACCCTTTGATTGACATTTTATATTTTTTAATGTAGTCTGAAGAATTATAGTTATTCCGAAATAGTTTCTTTATTAAAAAGTTATTTTTGAAAACATATTTCATGTCATTTTGTTTAATTTTTAGTTTCAGTGAATAATGTGACAATAAGTTGATTTTTTATTATTTGAATAATTTACGTTTCTCGCTAATATATTTTCTGAAACGTTTATTTAAAAGAAAGATTTTGGCTCCATCTCTTTAAAAAAAAAATGTAAAAATCTTCCAAAGCCAAACCCGTTCTTTTTCGAAAAATAATCTCTCTTTAAAATAAACCCCTTTCAAATTGAACATTTTTGAAATTGTGTCAGGCTATATTCAGAACGAAAATGAAAAGAAAATACTACAACTCAGTGAATTGATCTTCCGATATATAAAATTATTTGTTTCTTTCGAATGAAATCCGTTAATCCATTACATTATACAATTATTATGATATAAAAGTTTCCACTTCATTTCCACCTCCTTACATGTAAAAAACTTTGACATGATATTATTTTGTGTACTTTCAATTTTCGATTATATGATTTTAAAATTTTCCACCTCATTTTCATCCCTTCACACTGGCTGTAAAACTATGGCATGATCTTTTTCTCATCGATTCCGTCATCATGAATTACATATCTCAATTTCGTAGGTGTCGTCGAATCGGTTATCAGTATTAACATATTTCAATTTCGTAGGTGTGCAAATTCAATTTTCTATGATACGATTTAGTTTCCACCCCATTTCGACCTCCTCAAACGGCCTAAAATACTATGGCGTGGTGTTTTTCTCGTCGATTCGGTCATCAGGAATAACATATCTCAATCTTGTAGGTATACAAGATTGAGATATGTAAGTAGGTGTTAGGAATCACACGTTAAAAGGTAAGACCTCGGTAATCCTTAGTTCGCACACGTTTCGACTTCTGAGGGTTGTCGTTCATAAGGATGCGACAGCTGGTAAACGGAAAAACAGATTTTGAACAGATATAAATTCAATTTTCGATGATACGATTTTTTGAAGTTTCCACCCCATTTCGACCCCGTTACATAGCATGTAGAAATATGTCGTGATGTTTGTCTTGTCGATTTGGTCACCAGTAATAACATATCTCAGTTTGATAGGTGTACAAAGTCGACTTTTCATGTTACGAATTTTATAAATATTTCAAACCCATTTCCACCCCTTCAGACGGCCTAAACGCTAGGATGGTTTTTTGTTTTCACTTAGTCAGTCAACGAGCGTATCATTATGAAAAATAGTAGGTGTACGAAATCGTTAAATGAAAAAAATAATAGTTCAATATTTTTTTCTCAGTGTAGTCTGTAGATGTGAATTACTTCACACCAGCTATAGTGTTTTTTATATCTCGTATGTAACTAACACTTCTGATGATTTTTAAATTTAGTCATAGTTTTAACATAAAAAAACTTCTTTTCGGGCCCTGAAGAAGAATTTAATTGAATTCGAAACGTCGGTAAGAAACAAATTGTATTTCTGAGATAATTGGATCCTGTTACCCAATCAAGCTTTCTAAATAAAAGCGCCACTTGGAACAAATGTTCAGTATAAGAGATAGTTATGCCAAAAATATTGTTTTTTTCATTGAGGCTATTGGTAATTTGGCTGCTGAAAAGTGGCTGGCAACTTCACACCGGTATAATAGAAAGAGGACTGGCATGTACGAAAAACTCACCTGTTTGTGCATCTCCACATTAAGTCCATATGACATTTCGTAGTACTGAAACAAAAAAAAATATATTTTTCATAAAAATTAATATAATGTGAAAGCATAGCAATTTATTCTAGAATTCGCATGTTAAAATATAAGATTTCATTAACCCTTAGCTCCCACCAATCAACCTCAACGATTGAGGGTTGCCGTTCCTAGGACAACAGTTGAATACCTAACAGTATATTTCCTTCTAATTTGGTTCCATCAAATAATGACAAATCTGCAAAAAAGTATTGAGAGCAATTATATTTATAATTACGTAACAGAACTTTTTATTTATTATGTAAAATACATTCAGTAGAAAGCTCTAAACACATTTCTTCTCCCCAGTGAGACTCCCTTTGGTACATTTTCGTTTGTAGGAAGCATTTGGAAGGTCTCTCTGAAGCGTTCAACAGTAGTCTGCCATCACTGAGACGCCCCATATTCCCTAGTATCTTTTTTCCATCTCCTTAATATCTTGGTGTTAAGGTCGTTTTTATTGCCTAAAAATTTATCTATGACCTTTTTGAAGGCAATAACGCATCTCTTTGAGGATCCGTCAATATATGGTCCACCGAAAACATCTACCTTCAACTTTGCCTCTGAGAGGCCTGGAAACTTTAATATTGAGTATTTGCAGCAATTTCCATCTTTGGAAGTGACGAATTGTTCATCAAGCCCAGTTTTATATGAAGCTGTGCTAGAAGAACTTTATGAGGAGGCACCAAAGTTTCATGTAGGGCGTTCTTCACGCCAACGTTAGGCTCCTTAGGAAGCCAACACTTTTTGGCCAGTGATTTGCTCGGACTCTACTATCCCACAGACACAAAAAAGCAAGGAGATTTGGTAAACCCAGATCCCAAGATTTTTGAATCACCTCACACTTTATCTGAAAGAACAATTGTCCAGGCCAGTATCAACTTACCTATATTGTACGTTAATGGACTGTCACCACGAAGGGCGTTGGATTATATCCGACATGTGTCAGTGCAGGATTTTTCACTGAAGTTATTCCTGCAAATGCTGTTGGCGATACAACTGTCGCAATCGATTTTCAAATATTGGGCCACACTAGCAGACCTGTTTCGGGCTTTTTGGCACTCGTCAGTGCAAAGTAGTGTCTATCATCAACATAATTGATAATTTCCTATAATTGAAAATCGAATTCCTTTCAGAGTATCCATTCATCATCTGTCCATGAACGAGGTAACAAACCGCATATCCGAATTTGTCCAATTCCTGGTATAAGGAGGAAAACTTGAAGTGAGTGGGAATACTTGCAGACCGGCTGTAAATCAAATTATTTGAAAGAACATTTCGTTCAGGCCAGTCTCAACTTACCTACATTGTAGGTTAATCGACTGACACCTATCATAAAACAACTACTCCCTTGGCTAATACATGAAGGTGTCAGTGCAGAATTCTTCACTGAAGTTATTTCTGCATAAGCTATTGGCGACACAACTGCCGGAATCGATTTTCAAATATTGGGACACACTCGCAGACCTGTTTCGGGCTGTTAAGCCACTCGTCAGTGCAAGGTAGTGTGTATTATTAACATGAAGTCGATGATTTCCTATAAATGAAAATCGAATTCCTTTCAGAGTATCATTCTTTGAAAAAAAGCTTAAGCGAACGACAAACAACATGTTTGTCATCGCCCCATCTGCTTGTGAACGAGGTAACCAACCGTATATCTGAATTTCCAAATTCTTGTATGTTTCCTTGAGGTGTACGAAATGACCGATAGGAATAGAGGCATAGAAACCGCCATTATGAAGCAGAACTGCTTTAAGGCTTCTTCTTGAAGGATCTATGAATATACGCCACTGTGATGGGTTATATGAGATATAAAATGTATCTACCAAACTTTCAATATTGGTACAATTTGTCATCTTGGGCAAAGTAGGAAGTGAACTGCTTCTCACGATATCTAAACAGGACACACTCTCGGCAAAAGTAAGTTCTTGCTTTTGAGCCTTTATCTCCAAGCAACTTGGCAGCATTTTTGGGACAATTCAAGTATCTTAACCAATCATTCAGCTCACCCTAGAAATATAATTTAGGACTGCTGTCATCTTTAAATTCAAAACTTGATTTGTCATCAGGTTCAGGTACAGCACTATCTTCGTCAGAACTTGGAACCTCTTCTAAGGAACAAGGTTGTAGGTTATGAAATTGACTGCTTTCGTTTTGAAGTATACCCTTTCACATTACACTAACAAAAGTAACAATCATCAATATGGTTCTTTTGATCGTGCCATAACCATAGGAATCGCATATCGGAAAGCTTTTTTCTTGCCCTTGAACCAATTCCGAAGGTCTTCAACACATCGTTTGCAGACTTTATGAGGTGCCCAAACTTTATCCTGACCCTCCAAATTTTAAGCCAATAAACGCGAAGTATACTTTTTTACAGAGTCCGTAATATTATGTTATTGTTAATACCATTCTTCACCACAAATATAACAGAAACTGTCTGATGAATTCACACACTTCCGCACAAACGATATTGAATGAAGATCTATGAAACAATGACGAGTAATTGTACCGACGACCTTTTCAACACTATCGGAGCGTGCACTTTCAGATTACATTATGTTTATGTTTGCTAATTTAACTTACACAGGGCGTTCTTTATTTAGAAAGTAATGATACTTATGGCCTGTATACATTTAAAAAAAGGTATAAAAATAAAATTGTACCTATTTCTTCATGAATTCAAGTTAGTCCAAAAACCCTTTTCTAACTCTTACTCCGTACCTAACTTCCTGAATTACGTACTATACTATATACATTGCTCTTCATATCAATTCAAAAAGACTTTGAATACGTATTACTTAAATATTCAGAAATATCGTTAACTGCTTTTATAGCAAACAAGTCATTTTTATTATTTCTCCTTATATCAAACTCCTATAGAGATGCATCATCTTTCGAATCTTTACAGAGAGTTGATTCAGCTCATCCAGAATCCACTTTACTGCTCCAAAGAAATAGTACGATCGGACTGGCAAGCATATTAGTAGTATCAACTTTGCTCTTCCCCGAGAGTTCCGATGACCATATTTGTCACAGTGTGTGCTGATACTCGCCTCGCCAGTTCACTGAGTAAATATACGTCTCTTAGGCATCCGGATTGTTCAGCATAATTCAATCTGCGAGCTACATATCCTTTACGCAATCCTCGCATCCTCCTTTTTTAAGATGAACAGTTTCACATTTGTCTTTCCCAATTCCAATACCATAGCATAAGTGTACTCTCCCTCTTCCGATTAAGATCCTTTTCTACAGATGCATGAAGTTAATGGTTTTCGGTTTCCAGGGGTAGGTACCCTCGAGTTTTTCTGACTGCAACGGACGATGACAATAATGACATACAGAAAATATGTGAGTTGGGAAAATCACCCTGAAATACACCCTTTCTACCTGTTGTTTGGAAAATATCCTGACCAGATGTTGAGTTGAAGCGAATCCAGAGTTCTGGGGTGCACATCTATCGATGAAAAGGTTCTCCTCCTAGACAGCGACTCCTCTCTTTGACCCTTTCTACTCATGCATCTGTTCGAATACACGGTCAAATGTGGGGTGCTTGGTAATTTTTTCTATCAATAGATGTTCAGCCCATTTGGATCAGGAGCAGCAAAGTTATCAAAACCCACCAGAGCTCTTTGAACATCTTACTCGAAGTTATCGGATGGCGCAGATCTTCGTGTTAGTCAATCGAAGCTCTCTACAGAAAGTTTTGGAACTGCCATAGGACTGGAGTATCTGCGGCTGTTTATGACTACTCCAGAAGGATTCCACCCGATCAGCGGTCGGTTGATTATCCACAACACGCGTAGGGTATCTAAGAATAAGCAAGGTTTTTCGCGGAAATTGAGGTTTACCGCGAAACTTCTCGCTTACCTTACTAATAACTTCTTATAAGGCACTAGCATCCGTATACTATCAAGAAAGTGCTACCTGGTGGTCAGCAGCACGTATTGACTCCAAATGTTATGAACACATCGAGCTGGCGGCTGTTCGCAGCACGGCTTGTGAAAGGCTTGTTGGCCGCTCTCTAGTCCTTCTCACATTAGATACAAGACAAATACTGTCTCGCCGACTCAATCTCAGACTCCTTCCTGTCTTCCCGTCGTTGAATCTTTTAACTGTAACGTTAACGTAACGTAAGAACGTTACGTTCTTCCGATTGAACAACGGTGTCCTGTGTATTATTATCATTATTTCCAAAGGTTGTGCTGGTCAGACCCGAAGCTCCATTCAGAAGGGTGCGCCAACATTATCAACCAATGACCACTCCCTACACCGAGAGGTAAGTCCTGGATCCGAGAATCATGTTCCTCAAGCAGGCGCAACGATCAAATGCGTTCTGCAGTTGATCGGCAAAAATTTCTGCCTTAGTGAGGCGAACCGGCATGATCTTGAGATTCAAAAGGAAGGAGGACATCATTCCCAAGAACTCCAATAATCAAAACAATCATTTTATTCTGTATTGTATATGTATTCTGTATTCTGTATGTTGACTGAACATTGGCTAGAGGAGGATAAGCCTCTGTATATACCAAATTACTTTATAGTTTCAAAATACTGTAGAACTAACTTGGTGCATGGAGGAACATTGATCCTTCTCCACGAAAAAAGATGTGAAACAGTTAGTTTTATCAAATGTGATAAATATGATTATATGTTGGTTGAAAAAGAATTTGAATTTTCAATGATGTACTGTCAAGTTTATGATGTATACATGTTATGCCTTTATCGATCACCATTATGTAATGAATATGTTTTTCTAGAGCGACTAGAAATGCTGTTATTGCAAATCCCTTCCAAGGCACTTATTATAGTTACGGGGGACTTCAACATAAATTTTGAAAATACACTCTCTAGAGCAACTTTAGAACTAGAGAACATGCTGCCAACATTCGATCTCACAATGCATGTTGATTCTCCTACACGTATTTCTAAATACTCAAGTACTAGTTCTGACTATGTATGTTCAAATAGCCGAAAAATCAGCTGTAAAGTTGTCAGTGCTGGACTCTCTGATCATGAGTCTGCTTTGTTCCATTTCCAAGGAAGTCAAAAATTATCGAGGCCAAAGAAGCGCTTTGGAAGAATCTACAGCAAAAAAAAATTGATACTTATGTAGATCTTTGCAATAATGCAATGCAATGCAATGATGACACATTGAGTAGGTTTCATGAAACTCTCTCTGACAATTTTAATACTGCGTTCCCATTAGCAAAATTAAAACTAAAATGAAAAAGCCATGGATCACAAAGGGCATTAAGGTCTCAGCAGAAAATCTACGATCACTATATTTAATCCGGAAAGGTCTGCAAACAAACAAAAAGAAAGTTGGGCAATCATCAATGACCTCAGGGGAAAAAAGAATATTGCTCCTACGAAAACTGACCTAAAATCTGATTGTAATAACAAATATTACTGCCCTGTGGCACATAATTTATCCAAAGATATAAAATCCAATATTAATCCCTTGACTTTTCTTAAAGACAAATCAGTTTCAGAAACGTTTTTTTAATGTTTACAGATGTTATGGAAATTAGAAAAAATCTTAAATAAATTAAAAATTTATACTCGGCTGGTTGGGATGACATGAGCATAAAAGTATTTACCAAGTTGCCCAACTCCGCGTTGGTAGAAGCTATAAATACAAGCTTCATAACGGGTGTATTTCCGGCATGTTTAAAAACTGCAATTGTTATTCCTTTGCACAAAGGAGGCGACACTAACAATCCTACCACCTTTAGGCCTATTTCTATGCTACCTACTCTTGCTAAAATCATAGAAAAACTTGTTAAACAAAAAATTATGATGTTTGTGAAAAAGCATAATATTATTAGTAGCAGTCACTTTGGGTTTCAGAGTTTGAAAAACACGGAAGATGCTATGTTTCATTTACTGGAAAACGTGTATCTCAATTTGACTAATCGTGAAATAGCAGCGGCAGTTTTTTGCGATCTTTCAAAAGCTTTCGATTGCGTGGATCATGAAATTCTGCTGCAAAAACTAGAGTATATGGCTTTAGAGATATATCTTTGAAATGGTTCAGATCATACCTGTCAGAACGTACTAAGAAAGTCAAACTCCCGGACAACATATCCCATCTCCAGAAAAGTACTTGTGGTGTTCCACAAGGATCGGTTCTGGGCCCAATTCTCTTCTTGTTATATATTAACGACCTAGCCCGCATTAATATGACCGCAGAAATAATCCAATTCGCAGATGACACTACATTATTTTGGCATTGTAAGAATGAAAGGGAACTGCATGATTTGATCAGCATGGATATTATAAAAATGAAAGACTGGTGTGATGCTAATCTCTTGCCATTTAATATCTCAAAAACTAGCATCATCACCCTCAAGTGCTCCACACAAGATATCTACCTGGGTATTCAATTAATAGAAAACAAAATGTCAGCAAAATTTCTGGGTTTACAAATTGATAAAAATTTGGATTTTGAAAGTCACATAAATAACCTACGTAAAAAAACAAGTTTGCATACGTTTTCAAATAAGTTTTTCATAAGTAGAATTCAATGAATGGGAAAATATTTGATCAACCTTAATCACCAGATTGTTTCTAATCGAGTCGAGGAATCTAATGTCGTTTAAATTGGCATCATGTTGAAAAAAATTTCTAACACATTCTGTCTGTCACTGAATCATTACATCCCTTAGAGTAGGTGTTTACACGACTCAATAAATCCGGTTTCATAACGTCAATCCTCTTTCTTGAAGTTTTAGCATTATTAAACTACTTTGATAACGTTGAATGAAAATGGTGTCAAGTATTAACGCTGAATTTAGTAACATCGGTTGTTAGACACCCTCATCTGTTGGATATCTCCCAACAGATTTAACCCACAGATATGTGTGACAAGTTGGAAGATCCCTGGTTGATCTCCGACGATGAAAACTATTTTTCAAGACTTCAATGTTGATAGTCCCTACTTTCGTCAGTGGGTACAGTATGGAAACAAAGAAGACGGAGAATGCACTAATATCAATTCTTACTCATACCAAACCAGAAAACGCACACACTTATTTATTGCGGTAAAGTAAGATATTCAACTCACCAACCCTATTGATATTATCATTGTTCTCTAAATAGTAAATTTAATGATTTTGAGTAATCAATTCACTATATCTGTAATAGTATTTATGAACATCGTAAATAATTCTGAAATGATTCATTATGCAAGAAAAGCGAGTGCATTTAGTTTACACTCGATTATCATATTATTATCACATGTTAATAGTTTCTAATACATCAACAATTCTTGAAAACGATGGTTAAAAACGAATAAATTATCGTTGTGATATATATTGATGATAGTATGTATCTTGTTTACGACGTTTGTATCAATATATTCCGTACATATTAAATAAATAGCTGTATAAGTACATATATTTTGTTTATATGGCTCGAAGCTATAAGTTCTCTTCATCGTGAGTCGAAAATACTTTGCGAAAAAAAAAGGCAAATGTCCATTCGTTAACAAATGATCTCCATGGACAGAAATAATAGATCAACTTCATCTATAAATAAATATTTGTTTTTGAACTTGACAATCGAATGTTTTCCAAAAAATAACCATTAATTCATGCTTTTTCAGACAATCGCTGTCAAAATTTCTTGTTAGTGTCGGTTAGTAACCAAATACTTTTGAACCATATCCTTAGCCGACAAAGTAATGATAACGAAACGATGTAGCTGCTACTCAGAAACAACATAACCTTTCAATAAAGAATTACTTTTCTTTTTCTAAAAAGTAACTCCGTGTTACGATTTACTGTCAATTTTATAAAATGTGTCGGCACTTTTTTATCAGTTATTCTGTTAAAAAAATGTTCTAAAGCCTCTTTTT
>WOGO01000276.1:12234-26155 GCA_015342085.1 Leptinotarsa defecta
CCGGCTGTCGTCCCCCTACGAACGACAACTTTCAAAAGTCGAAACTTGTGCGCGCTGAGGACTAACAAGGTAATACCGTTTAATATGTGATTCCTAACACGGGTTGGACAATAGGAAGTGAAAATCGATCGTTCGGCCTTGCGGCTCGAACCACCGGTTCACACAGCAGTCGATTGAATGAGTAGAGCAAACTACCCACCTCAACCGACCGGCTACCGTCCTAATCACATTTTATATTCCAACTTAGATTCATTTGATAATGGAAATATTTCAGTGTGTGGAGCATTTGATAGGATCATGTACAATTTGAGTTATAATGACATATACATACGATGAAATGTGAAATACACACAGTTTATTGGATTTGAAAACAACTATATTCGTGTAGTATATAAGAATAGCAATGCCAGTGTCACACGATAGAGAAACGTCATCAATTGACGAATTTAGATTTCGGCCCACGTTTTCATAGACAGCTCTCTTCAGTGTACCGAATTCAAACTATAATAAAATAAAGCGATCTCTGATTAACCGTCTTCGTTTTTCACTTGTAGAAGAAAATGATGTTATATAAGAATATGGCCATTGCCTCTTTCGATCACATAACTAGCTGTCAGCAAAATAATCATGCGACAACACGGATTTCAATGTCGGGTTATCGGTTTTTCGTTCCACGGTGTACTTCATTCACGTAGACCTTTTCCACGGCAAGAGTTGACATCCGGACCGATATACCGCCGCCGCGCCCGGAGAAGCACCAAACCATAAACAGCCATTTCACTTGTGTATCAGACGTGACAAGCACCTTGTCGAGCGCACTGGTAATCGATACACGAGACCCCTTAACGGGGTGCCTCGACACCCGTCTGTTCCTCTCGCTCCCCGTCCCTTCAGAAAACGATTTCCGGTATCGCTCTCGGCCATCCTCCGGAAAAGTTTCCAAGATTCGGTTTCGAAACTATCTGTGTGGGCTTTCAGTCTCAGACAACGTGTTTTGATTCTTCCTTGCATGATGTACATCGATTAAAAATGTGGAATACAATTTACATATTTCATAACTAACTCTATCTGTTGTTCGCGTGGACTTCCAGTTTTTTTATGTTTCTTACAGCATACAATGCTTCTGTAATTGCCTGTCTTAGATTCATAAAAGGATTGTTTAACGAACCTAAAATATAAGGTAATCAAAGTTTCAGCCAAATCAACTAAACAGTATTTTTAAAGCACTTTTTCCAAAATTTTGTGCACACGTGCACGTCTACAAAATGGCAGGGTATCCTCCGATATCTAACAAAATGTTTGATGTGATTCTTCAAGCTGGCATAACTTTTCATTTATGAACTGATTGAAATAAATCAAATTACAAAAACTGTAAGTGAAACTTACCACAATAGTAATAACTATTTTTATATTTCTTTGAAAAGATTCAAAAAGTACCCGCTTGCTGTAAGTAAAAATTTTCTCTCAAATTTTTATTGATTTATACTGAATCACTAATTCAGTTATATTTGTGCTGTTCAGTGGTAACCGACTAAGCGTTTGAACTGCAAATATAATTTCTCTCTTCAAGAAATAATTGACATGATTTTCATGTGAGGAGAGGTTGGAAAGCGATGAGCGTTTGTTATTTCTAATGAAATACATCCAAACCGTGCTCATTTCGTATGTTTTCAATAGATGATAAACAGGTAGAAAAATAACACACAAGCGGACCCACATGGAAGAAGAATTCAAATATTCATCGCAGAGCCCACCAGCTCATTACGAACAATTGCTGAACCCAACTTTAAAAAGTTCGAATGCTTAGAATTATCATAACTGGCTCTTCATTTCTAGAAGAAAAATCACCATGACTTACAATTAAAAAACGTTTTCCACATAAGAACTGAAAACTGTCTCTGGATGCCCGTTTTATTAACCAAATTAACAAGTGGTTCCAATTTCATATATCAAGGATATCTTAATTTCATGAGATTTGTACACCAAATTCTTAACTAAGCGATGGTCAATTCAAGATTTAAGCAGGTATTCCTGGAATTTCAGAATGGTTTTGTAAGCGAGTCTATTATATTTTCAGTAGAACGTGGTCGGATTCGGAATTTGTCAAATTCCGACTTTAAACTCTGAATTTTGTTGAATTCGGAGTTTAGGCTGGGATTTTTTATGTGAAACATCTATAGTCGCATGTGAAACCGATTGCTGGCGTGACGACGAGTCGCCATGCCCAAGCTACTGTGCGATTCTCTTCCCACTGGTTCGGCGTTACGTTATCTCTCTCGCCACATTGAGCTTGGATACCTATAGTGTATACAGTTATGTTCACTACAGTGTACATAACCTGTGTTTTACTGAATAAATACTTTTTAAAAATGATTAAAAATAAAATGGGATAATTTATAAAGTGAAAGTGAGCAGCTTCCTGCACTATCAAGTCATCAGTAAGTTAATTATATTTTTATATTTGATAATTAAAGTGTGCATTTATCTGTGCATTAAGCCCGCGTATATTTGGTGTGTCTCAAGGGTCAATAAATGTAAAACCTACTCTCTGGTTAGATTAAAATTTACAGTTTTCATAGCATACAATATTTTTAAATCAATTATTAATTAATTTTAATTTCATTGTTATGAAAAACCATGCACTAAAACACTTGCTTGAAGAATTGATTTCATAAAAACTAACGACAGACACATCAAAAAACTAATTAATGAAGTAATTAATTTTATAGTAATGTGGAATTTATAATTAAACATTTATTATCGATATTTAAAATTCAAAATCTTCAGTAATATATTGCAATAACTAGCTAAGATTCTTCAGTTTACTAGGATATTAAAACCGTATTAAATTTTTTGATGTATACTTTGATTACATATTTTTTATAAATATTTCGATACCCAATAATCATCACAGGAATCACAAAATATTATTATTGATGTTTCACATCTGCCAGGCTTCCCGTGACGGCTCACATTTTTTTTAATTACCAGTTGGAACTCGTCAATAAGACCCGGGGAATAAAGTTCGGTTAAGTACAGGTTGTCAAATCTACGAAGAGACTTGAGAATTTTCTTTCTTTCTTTCTCTTTCTCTCTCTCTAATAGTCTTCTAACGAACGCACATCTAGTGGGCGGGACCATAACGGAATTCAGAAACCTCTTCCTACATTTGACAAGCTGAAAGTCGAAGTGTTTCTGCAAAAATGAAAAAAATCAGTAACCAGCTGTCATCAATTTTTTTTTTAAAAGGCAATATGCCTACGCCAATCGAAAATAACTGGGAGCCTGTGTACAGGGACTCTGCACCATAATATAACACTTTAAAATTTCAAGCAGATGATCGTGCCAGCGTGATAGAAAATGATCGTTCGGGAAAATTAAAAACTGCAACCACATCAATAAATGGTGCTGAACGACCAATGAATTGAAGTGAGAGAGATAATACTATAAAGTTGTTTGCCATCTGAAAATGAAAAATGTTTAGGGATTCATTTCAATTAAAAGTTTGACTCAATATGCGTTTTTTGTCAGCGAAGAAATAATGGGAAACCCCGTTTATCCTTGATATTCGGAGATTGGGTCTCCTATCGATCCCATAGATGGCGTCTTCATAGGGACAGATATCATATTTACCATCAGGCTTGTTTTTCTCAGCACACTTCAGTGGTTCAGCCTGGCACCCTTGATGAAAACTGCAGTTAAAAACAGAAGATAAATCTCGTTCTGCGGTCGATGTCGAAGGTTGGCTTTGCAACGGACCGCCTTGGGGAGCCCCATCAATCCTTGATATTCGAGGATTGTGTCTCCTGTTGATCCCTTAGGTGGCGTCTTCGTGAAAGAAAGGGGGAGACTGCTATCACCTTTACTTTTAGGCTTTTTTTTTTGTGAAGTTTGGTGATTCAGCCTAGCACCACTAATGAGACTTGGTGGGTCGAGACAGTGGTATTGGATCACAAATCCATCGATTGTTTAAAAAAAACAGCTGCTTTTAAAATGTTTTCAAGAATAATGTTGCATAGTAATGTGCATACCATTCTTCTGTTTACAAATACTCTTTTTTGACTCTGATAGCCTAGTTTTAATTTTAATGTTGGGTTGATTGGTGTCTGTCTTTGTTAAGCACATCTGACGTGTTACCAAAGTTAGTATGTTACAATGTATTGTAACTGAACACTTCTTCAACTAATAAATTGATTGCTTGATTGATTAATGTGCAATAAACTTACTCGCCGATAAGTCGAAAGGATGTTGCTTACATAGTGGAGATTTGGCGTTGAATACGCCCGAATAAGCTATTGTATTGTTTAACGTGTTGTGGTTTTGTGAACTTTTGTTAGAAAAATATCACAATAAAGTGTGACTGAACACATTTGTTATGGATTTTCGACCAGGTGAATAGCAGCCAATAAATAGACGATATCAGATATTCAAAAACAAAGTTCTACCTGCGATTTCAAATCCAAAACCTAATTTTTAACATAAATATTTCATTTATATCAACATCATCATTTTATCACAATGCGCATTATTGTTAGTAGTTTCCAATTCCCATTTGATTAAATCATATTGATAGATATCACACACCAACTATTCTATTACGTGACCTTATCCTTCGAAAAATCAATACTTACAACCCACGACATTGGACTTATATGAAACTTGAACATATATCTCACGAAAAGATCTGATCACGTTTGGTTAAATAGTAAGAATGAGATGTGAGACAGAGACGAAGAAACTATCAGCATTTTCCAGCATTAATATTTTTAAATGAGAAATCGGAAATCCTGAAAATCCGACCATTTATTATTATGAAAGCATTTACGTGTCTACGGCAAACAAGAGAGACGGGAAATTTAATTCGTTGCCAGTCTGTCAGGGTTGCCACACTAATGCGCTTTTCGAGCTGGTGATTTGGAAGCTCTAACACAGGGCCGTACTTATTTTTTTCGTAAGTTGAGTAAACCCAGCAATGTACATCAAAGTAGCCACAAATTATCACAATTTCATTTTGATTGTTCATCTCTAGATAATCAAGGCAATAAATACATTGAAAAATAGTACAGTTGATATACCAGCAGGGGGTATCCGATAAGAAAACCGTATAAGGGCTGATACGCCACTAATTTGAAATAAATGTAGGTATACACTATTCAATATAATATTAAAAAAATGAAACATTTCTTGATACCTCTCTTAGATTTTATATTGAAAATTCACAGATTTCCCTATTGAAAATATAGAAATCGTATCAGAACTTTTTTGTCAAATACCTACAAATGAATGGTACTCTTTCGAATTTGAAATAAGTTGAACTATTCAGTGAAATCGCAGAAATTCATTTTCGATATTTTTTATTTTTTGTGAATTGTTTTAATCAACCGTTGCGAATAACAGGAAAGTTCAATTAAACACTATTCCAACTATTACAGTTATATTTTCGTTGATTTCCGGGTTCTGCCGTGGTCTTCTTTGGTTACAATATCCAAATGTTTCAACTGCAACTGCGGCAGTTATCTTAAGTTTCAGGTTTCAGTGGATACGTCAAGAAGTTTACTTCCTCCACGCCAATGAAGCTGACTGCAGCAGTTGCAGTTGAAACATTCGGATATTGTAGCCAAAGAAGATGCGGCAAAACTCTTAAACCAACCAAAACCTTGATGTTAGTCGTGAAAACCTACATTTCTATATTACTGAGTTATCTTCGATGATTGGTTATTACGGCTGTGTAAAGCGTATTCATGTTGACTTAAGTAGTTTGGTGTGCTAATATCTGTACCTGTATTTGATAAATTGTTAGTAAAACTCGTCGACCTTTTTCTACCTGCCGTCATACTGTTTGCTATTGTTGAACTTCTAAGAATGGGATTCCATATTCGGTAGAGATTCACAGTTTCTTCTTTTCTGTGTTTGTGGATCTTTATTGCCTCCCGTACCAGTCGGCTATGATAACTCTGGTTGGGTTTCGTGTTCTCGAACAGAATTTTGCGGTTTTCTTCACTTAGTGCGTTTTCCGCCACAACCAACTTGTTCGTTTGGCCTAGTCTACAGTTTCTTTCACGCTCCTTCAGCCTTGTTCCGATGGATCTTTTGGTGATTCTGATGCATAGCTTTCCACAAGTGCAAGGTATGCGATACACACCTGCTGCTGATAGTTAGTCTCTCTTACCTTTAGCTGACCTGAGACTTTTTTGAATTTTGTTGGAGGGTTTGAGAACCATTTCGATGTTGTGTTTCCCAAGAGTTTTCCAACCATCTGAGCCTTCTTCCCATTTTGAACCGTGGGACTCTTCAGTTCCATGGCCTTGTTGGTCTCGGGAACACTATATGCACTCGATGTCAAGGTCACTTGAATATGTTCCAGTTCTTCCTCGAGATGCTCTGATTCACATATTCTTCGAGCTCGTTCAGTTGGAATAGCAGATGCAATGCAGGCATGCGTTTCTTGCTGCGACTTCTTCCGCCTCCTTGAGAGTTCAACCAGTGCCCATAATGCCTCTCGTTTGCTAATCAATCGTGATATTTGTACCACCACCCTTCCCATTTGACGTAATCATCCGAATCCAGCCCTCTCTTTTGACTAGCATGATGGTTCGATAGTGCGTGCAAGTATCTATCCGTGTGCGTGGGTTTTCGGTTCACTTTGTGGGTTAGTCTAGCACCACATCGTTAGATGAGTACATCTAGGATTGCTATCCGTTGGCCTGTTCAGTCTCCATTGTGAACTTGATGCTGAGGTCTTGGTCTAGGAAAAGGTTTAGAGCATCCCTTGCATGTTTCCAGATGACGAAGGTGTCATCTGTGTAACGTAGTAACGTAGCCACAAGGTCGATTTTAATTGAAAGGTGTCGATTGCTTTATCTTCAGAACGTTCCATAAAATAGTTGGCTACTACTGGTCTAAGTGAACTTTCTATCGCCACGCCATCTAGTTGCTCTTTGAAGTTACCCCTTAATTGAAAGAAACTCCCCATGAGACATGCTGTGAAGAGCCCCTCCGATATCACTCGGAAAGAAGTAGGCTAGCCCTTTCAGAGAGTCTTTCAATGGGACATTGGTGAACAACAGTACAACATCAAAGCTGACCAGAATATCTGTCGGCTTCAGAGTTAAGGTAAGTTTTCCTAGCGACGTGTTTTTTGCGCAGTAGGAACCGGGTTCGTCTCAATTGCGTCGGTAGGAGCGGCGTTTTAATGTTTTCCTAGCAAAGCGTGTTTATCTGTTCAGCTGACGTACTGACGGACAACGAACAGTCTCTCGGGTGTGTCATTATGGAACAAATCCAATGAAAATTATTGACACGATTATTTTTTACCAAATGATAAATGATGAAGAGGACCATATTTTCTGAAAACACGGGAAATTTTGAAAATAAATAGCGACTTTTATAAAAATCGGGAAAACGAGGGGTTTTTCAAACTTTCAATAGCCATCTCATTGATGAAGAAGAAAAGTTCAGAAGGTATTTTAGGCTGTCCCGGGAAAGGTTCGCATATGTTTTGAACCTTGTAGAAGAGGAACTGAAAATTTCTTCCTGTAACAGAGTCAAGATACCAATTACACCTGCAGGAAAATTGGCTTCAACTCTGAGGTAAGTGAACAGAATAATAAAATTAAGAAAGAAACCATAACATTTATTATCTTAACTTTCAAAGAATAATACAAAATGAAGAAATACATTAATTAAGAAATACATTATTACGAAGAATAGAAGAACAAAAAATAAGAAAAATAAAAGAATCAAGAATAAAAAAATTAAGAAATTCACTAATTTAAAATAACATAAACTTTCTAAGTTTCCTTCATCTTCAAAAACTTTAGACACAGTCACTGACGCTAAAAGCTTCTGAATTTTTTGTCCACGAGGATGGAGTATAGAGTCCGGTTTCCACTATATACTATATTGCTGAATCCTGAAGAATTTGGAATTGGCGGCGTTTAGTTCAATAGTTCTATTTCAGTCACTGTTTCAAAAATGTTTGCTTTTGTACGAGTGACGAGGTCTTGTCGGAATTTTTCAACAGTGGTCACCACGGATTTGAAGAAAAGGTCATGCTCGTCATCGATTTCTTGAGGTGGCTTCACCAGTTAGTCAATGCATGTCTTCAAAAATTCCCTGTCTTCCTTTTTTTCTTTTAAAAATTGATTAAGACAAGAATTTCCTTTTCTGCTCGAAATGGAGCAGCGTCAGGACCTTGACTTTCAGATTCATGCGGATCATCATTGGTTTGTTGATTTGGAGCACTTTCATCAATCTCTTCTGGATTATATCGCCTTCCGCAGTCAAAGTTGGCTGTTGATTTATTGGTGCGGGTGAAACGTTTGTGAAACTCTCCCGTTCATCTTTCACTGCATCCAAAAATTGCAACCGTTCCCAGTAAATTGCCCTTTTCTTTTTAGCAGCACTTCCTGTGGATCCTTTTTCTTCTTTTTTTTCCCCCTTCTGTAATGGTCTCTGATATTTTTCCACCGTTTTTTTGCACTCACCTCCTGTAACACTCAAAACAAGACTCCTATATAAATCCGAAAAAAAAATTATATGAAATGTATTGTTTGAATGATGGCTAAAACTCCATTCATAACATATTATTATTAATTTTTTTTCAGGTTTCTGGCCACGGGAGAGTCGTAAAGATCAGTGGATTTTGGCTACCGCATATCACCTTCTGCTATAAGCACGATAGTATCTAAGGTGTTGGCTGTGCTTCAAAAAAAGATTATGCCGATTTTTTTGCCCCCTACTAACGATATAGACTGGGAACAGAAAACCAAGGAGTTTTGGAAGTGTTCGGGTTTCCCTAATTGTGTATCAGCTATTGATGGGAAACATGTAAGGATTGTGGCTCCGTTCTCATCAGGAAGTCTTCACTTCAATTACAAAGGGTTGTTTTCACTTATGCTTCTCGCAATGGTCGATGCTAACTGCACATGTGTAGTTATTGATATGGATTCTAACATCTTGGTACCTTACATAATAGTTAGTGACGAAGCTTTCAGTTTGAGTGAGCACGTGATGAAGCCGTACTCCAAAGCACAAATTTTGCAAGACGGACACAAAAGAATGTACTGTCTGAGCAAAGCCAGAAGAGTATCTGAAAATGCTTTTGGGATCATTTGCGATTTTCAGATTTTTTTTTTACTCCTATATAATTAAAGTCAGAAACTGTCGTTAATGTATGTTGTTGCTTGCACAACTTGCTTAGGGATGAGAACTTATCCGAGAATCTCTTCAGAGCAGATATAACTCCTAACTTCACAGATTTACAACCCCAAAACTTGATTTCTCTTGCAGGTACTGGTGGGTTTTCAAGATCCGATGGATTTCAAGTGAAAAGTAGGATCACTTCAGTATGAACCTTGATGATTCAGACTGAAAAACTACTACTTCTGCTAGGTAATAATAATCAGCCCTCGGCAGTGGTGTGTAATCCAAACCATGTTATCCTTGTAAATGTAATTGTATTAAATAAATTTTACTAGCTTTAAAGTTGTTTTTATCAATATTCTATTATGCCTCATTTCGCACGAATTTTATTTTATTTTCTTAAAAAAGTGTTTAAAACGTATTAGATATATGTATTAACATTTATATATTCACATCTAATATTGCAAAAATAAATAAAAATGACAGAAAATTTAATGAAGTTTTCAATTCAACAACTAATGTTTCAGATTTTTAATTTAATAAGAATGACGAATGAAAATTAAAAAACCAATTTGAACAACTTGTTAATTTTTAAATAACAACTTTCGCGTATTTCTAAAAATTCTCGATGGTTGGGCTCATCCATTTTCTAGCGAACTACTTCTACTGTTTGTTATTGAATTATGAGTTCAAAAAATGTATTTTCTGATTTTCATTATTAAAACTTTTAAGCCAGGATATCGCAGTTGAATGAATTATTTAATAGGAGTTTCATTATCGAACCAGAGAGGAGAGAGAGAAGAATTGAAGAGGGAGTAGAACCCAATATGCTATATTTCGTTAAAAAAATGTCATTTGTTTCTAAATGAATTACAATTTTGTTGTTTCAAAAATAAGAAAAAAAAAGAACTCACCTTCTCTATTGAGGACTTTTCCAGATTCATTCCAGATCAGATCTTTCTTGACGTTGTTTTTAAATTCTGGATCTTTTAAATCATATAAAATGCTGTGACGTTGAACAAACTCTATCAGAAGTTCGTCTTCATCAGCCGAAAAACGCAATTTTTGCACATTTGCCGGCTTTTTCTCCATTTCAGTCAAATCACAAATACTACACACAACAAAATAAACGTACCGAAACGGACAAAACCTAACTATTGCGCAGTGTGAAACCGAATAGACTCCTCTCCAAGTAGTCGGTCTAACACGTTCAGCGCATCACGTCGGCGTCGAACGTGTGGCACTCTCTAGGAAAACAGTCCTTAAGGACGGGTACACACATGCCAGTAATTTGGGAAAGTAGCTTGCATACCAGTTGCTGGCACAAGACAGTAACTCGTACGCACAAAACACATTTGCGAGTTATTAGCATGCCAGCAGCTTGCATGCTTTTACTGGCAAGGCAAAAAAGCGCGGGAAATTTTTACACATGCCAGTACCGATCTACCAGAAGTATTTATAAAAAAGAATCGAGAGGTTTTCATTTGAGAAGTACTTTTTCGGTCCGGTTTTTTTCAAGTTTTCGAGTTTCGTAAAAAAAAATAGGCGATGGAAAGTATTCGGAGTGAGTTGAACAAAGAAATATTACTTATGGCCACAGATATCGTTAAAAATATTATAACAAAACCAAAAAGAAAATTAAAAAAGAGAAAAATGTGAGTCCGGAATTGGATAAGCAGGAGGGAAAGTTTCGGTGCAAGGGCATGTTTGCTTCAAGAGATGAGGTTGGAGGATATACAAGGTTTTAGAAACCAATTGAGAATGCTCCCAGAAAAGTTTGACGAGCTCCTTTTGAAAATTGAGAGCAATATTCAAAAAAGAAATACGCATATGCGTGATGCCATACCAGCAAGAACGAAATTAGAAATTACTCTAAGATTTTTGGCTACTGGCGATTCCTATAAAACTCTAGAGGCATTGTTTCGAGTTGGAAATTCGACTATTTCTGGGTTTATACCAACGGTTTGTCGTGAAATAGCTACAGCATTAAAAGATTTTATTAAAGTAAGTTAAAAATGTTATTTCAAATTATTATTTTATTATAATTTGAATTTGAAGTACAAAGTAAAATTAGAAAAAAAATTATAAAAAATATTAAGCTTCTTTCCAAGCAATTGACAACAAATCTGACTGTGCAGCATCGGCATTGTGTATGTTCAATTCGGTACAAATTTCTTGCACTCTATAATTGGAAGTTGAATACTGAGTGATGTTGGGTCCGTTTTCATGTTGTATGGGAGGAGAATGCATAGAAGTAGAATCAGAATACGGAGTGGAAGGTTGAGAATAGGAGTCAGTGACTTGATTATGTATGGGAGGCGAATGCATAGGGGAAGAATGATGATACGGAGGGGAAGGTTGAGAATAGGAGGCAGTGGATTGATGAGGGGAATGAGAGGAGGTATGAGAATATGGAGAGTTTTGAGCGATAGTTGATTGAGTTGGTTGACACCTCACATTAGAAATTAAAGTTTGAATTTTCGTTTGTACTTGCAATGCATGTGTTAAAGATAATGACCTTAACTGGGCTGCAATACTTTGACCGAAATAGTAAAACTCATCTTCAGTATGAGAATTTCTTGGATTATTGATGGTAGTTGCAATACTTTGCAGTCGTTCCAATGCATTCAACTGATCAGTATTTTCGTTTGCTTGCCTTTTCATCTTTTTGACTGTTTGAGGTTGTTGACTTGTATTTTGCAACAACGGGTTATGAATTAAACCAGAACTTGCTGTAGTTGTAGAAAAATCCGTATTAGGAAGTTCTATTTCTGTACCTGACGGTGGCTGTGATTGCTCTGTATCAGAAATTGTTTCAACTGTTTGTTGTTCAAATGACTTTTGTAGCTGCAAGAAGAAAAAAGTTTCATGGTAACTTACAAATTTTAATAGATTTTTTTTTGGTTTTCAGATCCCTACCAAAGAAGAATTTCAGCAAATAGAACATGACTTTCAAACTATATGGAATTTTCCTGGATGCATCGGGGCAATAGATGGAAAGCATGTAAATATAACTGCTCCCGATGACACTTCAAATTTTTTTAACTATAAAGGAAGTAACAGTATTATACTTCTAGCATTAGTTGATGATGAATACTGTTTTGCCTATGTTGACATAGGTTGCAATGGAAGAGCTTCAGATGGAGGACTATTCCAAAGATCAAGTATGGGACAAGCTTTAGAGAAAAATGATTTAGATATTCCTGACCGCTCTGTTATAGTAGCAGATGCAGCTTTCCCATTAGAAACTTATCTTATGAAACCATTTGCTACAACATCAACACAAAGAGAAAAAGTCTTCAATTATCGGTTATCAAGAGCCAGAAGGATTGTGGAAAATGCGTTTGGCATTCTTGTTTCAAGATTTAGGATCTTTGAAGATAGTATATCCCTTTCACCAGAAAAGGTGGATAATATCGTATTAGCCTCGTGCTCTTTGCACAACTGGTTGAGAAAAACTTCTGAAGCATACATAACACACAGATGAGTCGACTATGAAGATGTTCAGCTGGGTGAAATGATTCCAGGTACATGGCGTCATCAGCCAACTATATTGCAAAATGTACCTAAAACGCGTAATAATCATTCATCTAAAGAAGCCTCACTTATTCGAAACACTTATGCTGATGCTTTCATTACAACTGAAGCATTGCCTTGGCAAGATCGAATGATCAGTATTATTTAATATTTCATGTAGGTATAAAATTACAATATCTATAGGTATACCTATTACATTTAGTTTCGATAGTTTTTTTTTTTAAATAAAGTTTTACTTTTTTTCAATTTTGTTTTTATTTTCTAAAACCCTAGCAGTATTCTTGTAAAATAAAAGAATAGGTACTTACATAAGAGGAGGTTGTATCTCTGTACTCGAATGTGTCATTCAAAAATGCCATTTCGTCAAACCAAATCGAAGTTGGTTTATAAACATTGTTCGTCCCGGAACCTGTAGTTTTCGATTTTTTTATCTTATTTAGTTCCTGATGGTAAGTTGATCTTAGATTTTCAATTTTCACTTTTATGTCTTTAATAGAAATATTTTCTCCCATTTCTTCCTGTATTTTACAGTAGGCATTTCCACGGGCAATTTTATTTTTATAAAGGAAAGAATTGGAGGAGTTCCACAGACACTCTGAAACTCTATAAATTGAAATGAATTCAATTGTTTCATCGTCGCCCCAACGAGACATTTTTCAATTAAAATATATCTTTTATCAAACAACAGAGAGCACACGGCACCACACAAGACTCCACTTTGCTCCACGTGATAGCTACTGGCATGCCCGCAGCTGTCGCGTGAGCTCACACATGCCTGTGCCACTCTCCACGCATGCGCATTGCATCTCACAGCACGCTACTAGCACAAAAAATCAAATTTTTTGCGATTAGCTAGCAAGCCAGTAACTAGCATACCAGTTAACGTACACACTTGCTTGTTTGGGCACAGTAGCTCGTGCTAGCTAGGTACTCGTATGCCAGTGTGCGAGATACAAGCATGTGTGTACCCGTCTTTAAGGTTCTTAGCAACGGGTCTTTTTTATGAATGCATGAAGTATTCTACAGTAATATCACCTCAAGCTCTAGGCAAAATAATTCCTAACACATGTGAAGCTATCTACACTGTTCTGAAAAAAGGATATCTTCAGGTATGTACAGTAAAAACACTGACATGTTATGACATTCATTTTATTAATACTAGTAAATAATTCAGATGATGTAGTGCTGCAGGTTTTTCCGGGTTTTCCTGCAGCTGAAAAAGCAAATGCGCCACTGGAAT
>WOGO01000277.1:0-26134 GCA_015342085.1 Leptinotarsa defecta
CAGCTGCCGCCCCCATACGAACGACAACTCTCAGAAGTTGAGAAACTTGTGCGAGCTAAGGACTAACGAGGTCTTACCTTTTAACGTGTGATTCCTACTTAGGCCAATTCTCTACAAATATTTCAGATTTTCTGCAGAACAATGGTGTAAATATTGCTTTCAAAACCAACCACAACTCAGACATGCATATTAAGAATAACAAAGATAAAAGTTCAGCTCAAAAAAATCGGGAGTGTATAAATTATCATGTGGGTCATGTCCGATATTTTATATAGGTCAAACTGAAAGAGCGTTCGAAGGCCGCATAAAGGAACACATAAATAGTTTTCAGAATGAAAAAATGAATTCCTCATATGCCACTCATTCAATCATTGAAGGACATGAATTCAACGATGAATTCAAGCCCCTCCATTACCAGAAGAAAAGTTTAAAACTTAATCTGCCGTAGACTATGGAAATAAACATATTCGAAAACTCTCTATATCTAATGAACGATCAAACTGAACTGAATAATTCGTCATTATTGAATCTGTTCATTTCCAGGTGAGAAAAGTCAAGTTTAATTACGGTACTTAAGGAAATTCAATTTATTCATATAGTTAATGAATTTATACCGGACCTTTTCAGGTAGATTCATTCATTAGAAATTTGGCATACAAGTAAGTACTATGTTAGAGTACAAAACATTTGTAATTTAGAATTAACTCTTCATTTTACGCTTGAGAAAGTTATTGTATAGCGAAACAAATGTCGCGGTTTCTGTAAAACCTTTTATAGTCATAATAATACAATAAACTGTTTCAAAAAGTATCCCTTCACTTGTTTCAACCATCGAAGTTTCAGCTGATTTACATAACTTTCAGAAAATCATCAAATGGAAATTTTAAATAAATCATTTTCCTTTTCAATATAAAAAGCAGATGAATATTATATCCTGTGAAGGAATCAACAATCATCAACAAATTCGACAATATCTATTAACATGAATGAATTCGTTGTAATCCATTTTTTTGGTAGGTACATAAACCAATAATTAACATGGTTTTTTCGCACAGAAAACTTGTGAACCAATTTTCATTTTCAACTTTCACAAATCAACTGTTAGAAAATTTCTGCCACTTGAATTTTGAGGTATGTATTTCTTCTTCCAATGCATGACATACCTACGATTTCTCAGAGATGCTTCAGTTCTTTCACAATTTTTTATATCAATACGAACAATTGAAAATAATCTAGTGTTTGAACAAGATGAATAATTTTTTGAAAGTTTTCTGATTTTAAATATATATATAAAAAAAATCATTTGATTCGACTACAATATATTCAGTAATGTTTGCTATGAATTATCAAAATAATTCACTGGATATGTTTACAGAGATGTGGGAATTCCCGAAACCATAATAGTTGTTTTTTTATCATGATTAAATCTAATTTTTTTACAGTTTATAGTTGATACTATTAAATAATGAAGGCGCGGCTACTGCAATTGGTGGATGAACTGGGATAAAATTTTGTTCCCAAATTTCTTATTGAATATGATGAAGGGGTCATTATATTAAATGGCGAAGGAATGTTTCAATGTTGGTTCTCAGTGATTTTTAGTGATACTGATGCTTTATTCTCAAGAAACATACGATTACTTCACATTTATTTTTTTTTCACTGAAATTTCAGATGTTCCTTATGAATTTTTATGACCAAAAAGAAATCTAACACAAGAAAAATTGCTCATTTCACATTTAAAATGGTTTAGTTTAGACATGGATCAGTGTGATTTTGTTAAAAAAAAATACTACAGAACTTAAAATATAATCATTACAATATAAATTATGATGAAAAAAATAACTCCTTTCAGGAACTCATTATTAATGACTCCTTTGATCTCATCTCCCAAGATAAAGGTACATTCAGATTTGTATAAAATTAGATTGTAATATATAGTCATATCCTGATGATAACCTGTTTAGGGAAAGTGTTTTAGTCCGTTTAAAAATCAAGAGAAATGGGAGTATTTATGTCCGCACTGTTTATAAAAATATTATTCAACACATTTGAGACATCTCTTTTACACTGTATCGGTAACTTGTAACAATAAGTCAGACAGTCAAACTTACATGTTTGAAATATATGTTTGAAATATATTTAAAATATGTTTTTTCGTTAACCAGCTGTCGCTTCTCTACGAACGACAACCTTCAGAAGTCTAAACTTGTGCGAGCTAGGAACTAACGAGGTCTTACCTTGTAATGTGTGATACCTAACACGGGTTGGACGATAGCCAGTGAAAATCGATCGTTCTGCCTGCAGCTTGAACCACCGACCAACACGGCGGTTGATTTGAGTGGGTGAACAAAGCACCCACGTTGAACCGACCGGATGTCTACTGATGAATTCAAGTTTATATCTTGAAAAATTCTGAATTGATTTGGATGAAACTCACACTGTGCCCTAAGGCGAAATGAAAGTGAACTTTTCATAAACTACACCTCACGATTTGATCTCCACCAAGTTTGTGGAGTTTATGAAGTGACCATGGATGGCCGAATCAATCAGAAGAATAAAAGTGAACTACAAAATTCTGAACGGCCACAGTCTGGCAATTAGCTTCATATAAATGTATCAACAAACATACACCTAAAATTTTCCTATATTCACTTGATTTTGCTGATGACTCATTGAATACAAATAATAATGAATTGATATTTGATAATTCAATGGCATTACATACACACGTTGTGAAATGATATAAATTTTTGTGAAGTCAGTAATAATAATTCCATTTATACACCAATGTTTGTTTCAGGTTGTTAATAAACAATATTACTGGAATATTCAGTAATATTCATTACTACACCAAAGGTTCCAAACAGTTCGTTACCAATAAACAATATACTTATTGAAATTTTCCTGAAATTATTTTATATCATCAGTAATTCTGGACTGTACCTATTGATATCAAACACCTTATTATAAAAATAATTCTGAATGTTACAAGAGAAATTAAATGTGTTATTCGATGTGGTGTTATGGTGAGGCTTTTCAACGTGAAAAGAGTATAATATTTTGACATATTCACACACTTTGTAGGAAATTATTCAGGGTGTTTCAAATTCGATCATCACCATTGGGATCTCGTAAAGTATGAGAGATACGAAGATGGCTGAATTGGAATAAATTTGCGCATTTACGTAACTAACAATATGCCGTTGAGAAAGTTCTGAAAATCCGAGTATGTTCGGAGATATCCGGAAAAAACAAAAATTTCGGAAAATGGTTTTTATTTTTTTCTGGCTTTAGTTTTTGAAGAATTTGAAAATAAATTGCACATCCGTAATACCACTTTTTCTCTGCTATATAATGATGTTTTTAGACCTTCTATCCGACGTGTCGTCTTCTGGCTTTGATGTTTCTAAATTTGACTTTCAATTCATTACACTCAATGAAATTTTGTTATTGTACAAGTCATTGAATTTTTGGCGAGAAATGGCTTTCACGAATGAAGAAAAAAGAGATATGATACGAATTTATTACAGTGTTAGGACAACGGAAATGTATTTCAACTTGAATCTCGAAAGATGACAACCACATCGAACTATTTTGAAGTTATCAGATCAAAATCTTTCCGAGTTTGTTCGTTTGTTCGAAATGCTGATGAAAAAATACGGAAACAGAATCAACAATCGAAATTTGATACATGAGGTGTATCTGTGTATGAACAAATAATGATAATCAACTAAAATGTAAAGACAAAAGTAAACCAAAGCAAATGCTCAAAATGCTGGTCTTGTTCATGATGACACAACTGCTCCCTTCTTCGAATATTATTCACTGCACAATTATTCTCAATCCTCAATCTTCCGAACACTCTAAAAATGCTGTTTTGAAAGTCCTCAAAATTTTGATATTCCCTCTGACTATAAACTCAATTTTTCAGTGTACCTCATAAGAATGTATCCATAACACTTAAGTCTGGAGACCTTGATAGCTACCTCACCGGCCCATTATTACCTATCCATTTATCACCCAACTTTTCAGTCAGATAATTAGATACTCGTCTGGTAGTGTACAGTGGAGCACCATCATGTTGAAACCAGCTATTGTTATAGTTAGCCAAAGGTAGATCATCTAAGTAGTCTTCTAAAATCGACACTAAAAACTCATGATGGGTTTCTCCATTCAGAATTCCGTCAAATAAATGAGGACCCAAAATTTTATCTTCTTAAATTCCTGCCCACACGTTAATATCGAATCGCATCTGGGGTCGAATTTCTAGGAACTGCCTGGGATTGTTTATGTTTCAAATGTGTTCGTTATTTTGGTTGAATAACCCACAATTCGTGAATGTGCTTTCATCTGTCCAAATCACATTTTTCAGGGAAAGAGGAAAACCAGTTCTTCTTATTAGCCAATTACAAAATTCTAATCGCCATTGGGGATCACCTGGATGCAATTTTTGAGATATGTGTATTTCGTAACATATTAAACCGCTTTTTTGAGATGTCTCCAAGCACCTGTATGATAAATATTCATTTCGAGGGAAATTTGACGTGTAGATTTACCCGGGTTTCTGTTAATTTGCAAATTATTAATTTTTATTGGAGAGGACACAATATCTAACTTATCTCATACATACATACATACCTCATTTATAAAGTTTTCTTTAGTTTCCTGGTCCATTCTGTCTCCGTATTTTTTCCTCGGCTTTTTTAATGAACCAAACTCGGTGAGATTTTGATCCATTAACTTGACCATAGTTCGATGTGGTTGTCGTCTTTCTGGATACAAGTTTAAATACATTTTCGATATCCTAACACTGTTTCTATCGTATTTGTAATAAATTTGTATCATTTTTTTTTCTTCATTCGTGAAAGCCAGTTCTCGCTAAAAATTCAATGACTTGTATAATGACAAAATGTCATTGATTGTATCAAATTGAAAGTCAAATTCAGAAACACCAATGTCGAGTCCTATTATGATAAGAGTTATTTTTTTTAAATATTTACAAATTTTCAAAAAAGAATGATAACTTATTGAAAAGGTGAAATCTGGGTCTATTCAAAACAGAAAGAATCCAATGTAGCGCCCATAAGAAAAAATAAAGTTGATGTGGTGGCCGGAAGATGAAACGTCGGATAGCAAATCTAAAAATACCATTATGCAGCAGAAAAAAAGTGGCAAAGTGGAAGGGCAATTTATTTCTGAATCCTTCAAAGAATGAAGCCAGAAAAAAATAAAAACCCTTTTTTAAAATTTCTGTTTTTTTTCGGAAAGTTCTGAAATTCCGGATCTCGGAATCCTTAAAAAAATAAAGCCAGAAGAAAATAGAAACCATTTTCCATAATTTTTGTTTTTTCCGGATTTCTCGGGATATACTCAGAATTTCAGAAATTTCTCAATGGCATATTGTTTGTTAGGTAAATGCGCAACTTTGCTTCAATTCAGCCATCTTCGTATCTTTCATAATTTCCGAGATCGACTTTGAAACACCCTGTATGTGGTCAAATGAATAATAGGAATAATTTTAGTGTTTCATTGACAAAATTCAGTTATTTTTCTCACAGCCACACAATAAACTCAGTAAACCATCTCAAAGCAAGGCAATTTCAATTGAATTATTAAATCAGTTATATCATCCAAAGCCTATCTTGATCTACTTTCAAAGGCTAAAACAAGAATTTACAAATAATTCGTTGAAGATCAATATGGTTTGAAATGTTTTATGAAATATCACGCGTACTCAAATTCATATTGGAAATTTTTTCTTCATCACGAATATTTTGGAAAAATTGTGTCTTCGGCTCGTGATAATTCTGAGAAGTGATTCGAAGACTAGTTGTATTTGATGTCGACATACCTGTCGACTTGATATGGGTCTCGAATCTCCTCACATCATTCAATATCAGAATTATACCTTTCCTAACACTTTCACAAGTTTTTCCGTCAAAAAATTCCTCCAATCAAATTCTCATAAATAAGGAAAACATGGCGTGACTGCGCATACCTAATCTGAAAACATCCGTGCAGGATATTTGCCAGTTCCGCTCCTTTTCACCGATAACTTAATTGGTTATTTGTAAATAGGCTGTGATAAATTGGACCGCCGAAGGGTACAAATTAATTTGTCCGCGTCGATCGCGATAAAGGAGTTTGTTACATCAAAACGGGGAGCTCAAAAATCATACACAACTTGATGAATTCATTCGGGAAATGAAAATGTGGTCATGAGACGGTGGCAGAGAAAAACGATCTACGAAAATTTTAGGTTGATCAAAATTGATAGATACTTCATCTCTCATAAATGGTTATATAAACAGGGCTGAATATGATGTGGAGGTTGAGGGTGCTTGATTTGAAAAAATATAACTTTTCCATATATGGACTGTTTGCAATGGAGATGCGAATATACGAGTGGATGAAAATTTGTGATGGCTCTGCAAATAAGAAATTTTCATCGACATTATTCAGTCGCAAATATCCCGTGGCAGTGAAGACTGAAAATATAAAATAATTCTATATTTGAAAATGGCGAGAGAACTTTCGAAAATGTTGCACGTGAAGTTAGGAATATTTGACATGACTGCACCAGTGAATAAAAAGTAAACACCGTTTGTCGTTACTACTCTATTTGATTATTCCAAGAGGTATTCTCTGGAGATAGAAAACTCAAATGTAATAATACGATTGAAATTTACATGATAAAATCAAATAGTATTCATTTTTCAACGAATAATTTGAAAATCCTGATATACACCATTGTCACAAGAGGTGGAAATTTTGAATTCCATTTGGTGTATTAACGTACGTCATATTTTCTCTCTCTGATGCAGTTATCTAAGCTGCCTTGATTTTTTGTTACGACAAAATTTTTCAGATAGAAATATAGGTAGGTCTGAAGTAAGATGACCCTCCTAGAAACAGTGAACTTCAATGTCAGTTGACGAGAGTAACACTCTGACAAAGGCTGGAAACCGGTAAGAAAGGCACAGCTCTGCTACCAGAGCCTGAATTTCCTAGTAAAGAATAATTTTTCTCCAAGATTCCTCCAAGAATACATTTTTCTTAATATAGTCTGCGACAACTTTCGACGTGTAGTTGAGTAATAGTAATAGAGTACTCACAGCACACATCAGCCAAAATATAATCCTTGGATCGTCACAGGTAATCTGTAGCCAACCAGGACAGAATATACAGCTCTGAAGTTGTGTATTTGTGGAGTTTTCGGACTTTTAAAGTCCTGTACGCCCACGTTGATGATTGCAGCATTTTTTTCATATGAGGGCATCTGTATTTCAACTATACCTGACGGTACAATATATTCAATAATAGAGGAAATTTTCGCATCTAGTTTGCGTGAATCATCTTTGACCAAGAGCAATCAAGAGACCTTCTCAGGGTGAATTTATTTCTTCTTGTGATGCAGACCCTATTTCTGCTACTTAAGAATTTGGTGCAAGACGGATTCATGGAATATCCTGCACTTGAGCAGGCGATAAATCCTTTCACATAGAAATGTGAGTTTTCACAGCTGACATCAATGTTTTTGTTGGTTTTTGCGTTTTGCCGTAGTCTTTTTTGGTTACAATATCCAAACGTTTCAAATGTAACTGCGGCAGTTATCTTCAGTGGCGTGGTCAAAGTACTCTTCTTGACGTATCAACCAACCAAAACAAGTTATTTCATGTCTGCACCACCCAGTCTATCAGGTTTCTTCAAGAACTGAAGAGTTCATGTTCGACCTTACAGGGAGGAGAGTTTAGTTCGTTCTATCAATTTCTTTCGCGAATTCAGCTCAAAAACTGGAGAATTCAAAAACTTTTTCTCCTGATTCTTCAGTCGTGAAAGGAAATTTGGAGTCATTGAATCAACGTTTTTCTCAAGACTGAGATTCGGTTTTTTTGGTCATTTCATAGTCGTTAAAGGGTCCTACGAGTTGTTAGGGAGGGAAGGTTCTTCACGACAGAAACCCGCATTACATCCTACCAGCACTAATACATACATCTTAGGTGTCATTTGGAAGCATTCTCACCTCCAAAGGAGACACGTCACCCAGCAGAGAATGCAACCTACTATATGGCGTTTCAATATCCTGTAGTATTGAAGACTGATAAATGTAGAAATAGGCGCTCTTTGAAAATAATGGAAAATCTTTCGAAAATGTTATGCTTGAAGTTAGGAATATTTCACACGCCTCTATCTATATGAGTAATTCATTTGAAGGTTTATAGGGGCAAAAAAATTGAAAATCTGCCGATGTGAGACGAAACCTCAAAGGTATTGGTTGGATCTAAGTCGAGTTGTAATGATGGAAGTGTCCATTCTCCAACAGAAATTTTCGAAATCTCTCTATGTAGCTATGTTGATACAATTATCCTAACTGGATGGAAATTAAGTTAAAACTCAAACTTTCAATCAACAATCGTAGCTTGAACTTTATTCAAGCTAAATTACTCTTTCCGATAGCAAATACATAACGTTTTGCTTATATTTATGAATACATATCGAAAAATTTACTACCAAGTACATACTTAAACGAAACAACCAAATCAGATAGTCAGCCAGCAACAAATAGTTGCTGATCAATTTGTCTCCCATATCGATAAAAAAAATACAAGAATTATGCGTGATTTCCTTTCTAAGGTAACTACTTTCTGAAACATCTACAACATTTTTTTTTTGTAAATACAGTTACGTTAGATATAGTGAAAAACATTGTTTTCGAGACATCAACAGAAGTATGAATATGGCATAGAGAACTATTCCAAATACCAGTTACGTTCGAGAGAAAAAATATTTAATAAATTGTCTGAAAATACAAGTAAAGATCACCTTTGTCACCACCATAGGTGGAGTGAAGTTCGACGGACTTCATACAAAACCTTGTCAAGGTGACGTTGGGCTCTGCCGTGATCTGCCACCTTTCACTAACTATTCGTGGGATATTCATCGTCTCTAAAATAACCAAGGAATTCAACTCTGAGCCTATGTAATCCCAACTGACCTCTTTGTAACATTTGTTTACATATCTACAAGGCTACATAGTGCAGCTGTGAAGTAACTTAGTTACCTCCTCATGAGCAGATTACCTCGAACGTTAATTCACTCAATCTAGAGGGAAAAACGTCCAACATGGCTATGTTTGATGTTTTGTGAGGTGTAAATGACTCACAGAAATCCTCATATGGAAATGTTACCGCAAGCATTTGCAGGAGATGATCCACAGGTTCTGGCTACAGTGACTTCAGATTATCCGTAAAGATCAAGAGGGCATCTTTCTGAAGAAGAAGACCTTCTTCATAACTTGTGTTGCTCACCTACCTCACGAAGGTAGGTTCAGATTGGTTCTCCGAATAGGCTATCACTAGACCAAGAAAAATAAACTAGGGTCTGCCAACTTTGGAGTGAATAACACCCTACATAATATTCCAGAAGATGGTTCACGTCTATTATCTCAAAACTGCAGATTCTGACTTGAGTGACTAGAAGTTACCTTTGAAGATCAAGATGGTACCTTCCTGAAATGCACCACAGAATACCTGCGTTACTTACTTTCTTCACGAAGGTTGATGTAGACTGACCACCGATTAAGTTTTCATTGGATAAAGGAAAATGAACCATAACCTGTGGATTTTCCCCACAAGGCAGGCATAAACTCCGTGTATGATAGAGTCTCACTCTTGACAGCTGACCTGTCATTCAACAATAAACTTCTCGCTTATGTGGTTCCAAAGAGAGGTATGGTTGGAAGAAAGGATCCTATAGTCTTTCAAATATTTTCCTTTTTTAACAAAAAACAAGGAAGTACTTCGTAAATCAAAGGGAGGATGATTTATGTTATTTATAGGATTATTGTAGCGAAGCCAAAATGTGCTTTTGTGCAACCCGCATGAATACTATCGTTCAGAACATGCCATACAAGTCACACTGGAAATGAAACGGTAAAAACATAAATATTCAAGTATCCCTCATGTAATCTGTTTCGAATCAAATCAATTTTTCCTTCCCTGATTCTTTGGAATAAAATCACATTATCACCGCTTGACTACTCAAATCAGCAGATTGCCTGATTATCCCACTTCCCTCAATGGAAGTGTAAAAATCAATTAGCTCAACGGAATCATTTCGCTTCATTACTTTCGAATGTCCAGCCAGTAAACCGCAGCACGTTTCAGGATTGCTAATTTCCAACAATTAACCCTGCTCTGAGGGTGAATCAATATATATTATGCAACAGAAGGCATACAGGACTCAGTCTTCACTTCTGGATGATACGGTGTTCCTAATGAATAGAGATAAGACAGTTTACTGAAAGTGAATGAATATTCATGAGGAAAAGTGAATAGTCGATGAGCCACCGATTGATTTTAATGAAAGTGGCTTCTGAAAATTGAAGTGAATGGCAATTAATTAGTCGAACTTCAAAATTTCGAGAATGGCATAGTTCTCAAGGAACTGAAAACATCTTCCATTTCAGAGTAGAAACTCACTTGATAACATCAAGTTTGAAAATGTATGTAAACTATTATGATGATGAGTGATATCCTATGTTTTGTCAATATGTGATAATTCTGGAGGTTGCTAGTGAGATTAGAATATCTAATCTGATTTTTCAATGTAACTTCATATGGTACACCCAATCATTTTGTTTTACATACATTTTTCTTTGGTTCACGATAATTGAGTAAAAATAAATTTTATTGACCTATTTCACATAACACTGAATGGATTCAGAATATATTAATGAATATATTGATGTAACATATATGCATTCTATGAATTTTCAAAGAACCTGAATTCTGGTTTCATTCAAAATACTCAAAGTGTATTTAAGTATACTTTTTTATTCTGAGGAAAACCAGTTCCAAGGTAGCAAGAACGAGGAAAATGAAAAATTTCTTTAAAAATCGGCCGATCGGTTTGAACTATTTTGTTGCTGTTACTCAAGTTGTATTTGAGTATACTTCTGGTGAGCAACAAATTTGAAACACTTTTTATTCTAAGAAAAACTAGTTTCCAGGTAGCAAGAACGAGGAAAATGAAAAAAAAAATTGAAAATCGGCCGATCAAGGCCAACTATTTTGTTGCCGATTCTCGGAGTGTATTTGAGTACCCTCCTGATGAGCAAAAAAATTAAAACAATTTTCCTTCCCAGGAAAACCAGTTTCCAGATAGCAAGAACGAGGAAAATAAAAAAAAAAATAAAAAATCGGCTGATCGGTTTCAACTATTTTGTTGCTGATACTCAAGGTGTAATTGAGTATACTCCTGGTGAGCAACAAATTTGAAACACTTTTTATTCTGAGAAAAACCAGTTTCACGATAGCAAAAACGTGCAAAATAAGTTTACTCTTGTTGAGCAACAAATTTAGAACATCGTTATTTCCAGGAAAAACCAGTTTCAAGATAGCAAGATCAGAAAAAATAAAAAAAAATATTCAAACATTTTTCGAAATATCCAAGGTTTAGCAACTAAATAGTTACTGAATCTTCCGTAACGATCAAAGGAAAAGTATATGATTCATTGAGTTAATTTGCTACCTTTATACCACGATAGCATTATTTGCGATTTCTAGGGATCGGCACGAGCAAAAAAATCGTTGTTTTGGCAACTAATTAGCAATTATTTAGCATCAAATTGAAGTATTTTGTTGCAGTTTTGCTGGATTCGCCATGCTAACCATGCTAACTCAATATATTCACTGTTGTAAGACGGAGAAGGTCTATAAGAATAAGAATTTAGTAGGTATCCGGTGTAAATGTATATGTATTATTATTTGGAACAATTTCGAGTTTAGACTTCATGAGTTCTCAGTCAGATTACCATTTATATTTTCATTTAGTTTTTCAATATCATCTCCCAAATTATTGATGGTTTGCACCATGGCGTATCAAGTCGTGTTGTGCTGTGCCACAGAGACATTCCTGGGAATAGTGGTCTAGTTATGCTCACATCAGATACTAATAGTGTTGGTAATATGTGCTGCGAGGACATCTGAAGCACTTAGTCTATTGCTTCGTCACTTTTGATTATATCTTTCGCAGTCGTAGACGGAACGTCAGCCATGAAAACCCTGTAAATCACAGTAAATCACAGCCTGTAAATTCGAAAACTGAATCTGACCCCATTATTTCCTGCTGTGAGAGTTAACGATTTTCAGGCAACCAATATGTTGCTGGGGTCAAACTTAAAAAATGCGTTTCAAAGTCAACGAACTGGCCACAACTCAGTTAATTTGAACTGTTGCTTTTCCGGATGGTGACCAGTCTCCTTTTCGGCAACAATTTCTTCATGTTTCATTAGTAGCTCACTGCAAAATATTTCAAAAATTCGTTTTGGTCAAGGTTCAACTGGTGAGAAAAATATTGAAGTGCTTGAGAAGATGGTAGTCGGTTGGCGAGAGAATGACCAATTCGTTTAATTTTCGGTCAGTGATTTGTGAAACTTGCGGACGGGCGTTGTCGTGTAGCAGAATCGGACCTCTCTTGTTGACCAGTGCCGGTTGTTACTGATGCAATTTTCGGTACATTTCGTCAATTTCTCAATTTCTCAATGTGGCAATTTCTGTCGGTCGGTCAAATCGTGAAGCATCCACTTTCTGGCTTTTTTAACCTTTCCAATATGTTTTAAACCACTAAAAATTGCATGGGAGCTGACGCCCAGTTCTTCCGCCATCTCACGCACCATTTGTGATGGGTCAGTCTCCACCAGGGCTCTCAAATCCTCATCTTGGATTGCTGTTGGTTGACTACTTCGGGCCTCATCTTCGAGGCTAAAGTCTCCGGAACGAATTTTCGCAAATGTCTGGTTGATTTCTCGTACTGTTTCGGCAGCGCTTTGGTTCAATTTGAATTCGTAGAGAAAAATCGGTCTAAAATCGCTCAAAGACATCATTTAGTATCAAGCTGAAAAGAGGCAAAAAACTGAAATTTGGAAAAAATGAACTGCATCAATATATAGAGTACACAATTCGTCATCGATCAGTATATTTCATGATACAGTAAAAAATATTTATCGAGTTATGGAGCTATGAAAATAGATGACATTGAAATGAACGAAATTTTTGACACAACTTAATATCCGTATACCACTGTATTATTGTTCTTTGTTTGCTAATTGGGCTTTGCTGATGAAGCCATATCTGGTAGCCTCAATTCATCAAATCCTTCATTGTAAAGAATTCTTCATTTATCACTTTAACGATAACGATAACGAGTATCAATATTTCATTTTTGACATATTTCGTGAAGTCAAAACTGAATTGTTCAGAGAAAGCGGAGGTAATGTTGCCATCGTTGTTTCATTTGAAAATAAAAAATGGGATTCTATTGTGTAGAAAAACAATTCAAGGATTATTTTATATAATCTCTCAAAGAACGTTTTTGGTTGATACAGGTAAAAACGGAATTAATTTTTAACAGGGGTTGTATTTTGTTTCTTGGTATAATTATTGATATTATAAAAACTGAGAGAACGAAAGTATTATCGCATTCAACCAAGACAAAATGTCATGAAACTGACATATCTATATGAATTTTATATTTTCTAAAATGAGAAAGAAAAAGTTTCCAGTCCGCTAATGAATATAACAATTACAGATTAGTACATTTCTATAGTAACATTTCGTGTAATACATCAAATAAGTATATTTAGTACTTCACGATACATCTATGCATTTACGTTTCTTTAGTTATGCTGACTAACAAATATATGATGGAATTTGATATCCTTGATACTTCCACTCATACTGATGTATAATTTCCATCTAAAATAGTTCACAAAAACACTTTCGCATATTCAATATTGAAAAGTGGTCAATACTAAGTAGTATTGAAAACAATTGAATATAACTGGCCGATACTTCATGATAATCCATATTAAAACTAAATAATATAATTTATTGTATGATTTTAACTATTCAAGGTGTTTCAAATTCGATCCTCACCATTGAGATCTCGGGAACTATGAGAGATACGAAGATGGTTGAATTGGGACAAAGTTGCGCATTGATCTAACTAACAATATGCCGTTGAAAAAGTTCTGAAATTCTGAGTATGTCCGGAGATACCCGGAAAAAAACAAAAATTACGGAAAATGGTTTTTATTTTCTTCTGGCTTCATTTTTGGAAGAATTCGAAAATAAATTGCACTTTCACATTGCCACTTTTTCCTTGCTACATAATGGCGTTTTCAGTCATTGAATTTTTGGCGAAAAATGTATTTCACGATTGAAGAAAAAAGACATCTGCCTGTCTGTCTGTTTTTTCCGTAACCAGATGTCGCACCCCTACGAACGACAACCCTCAGAAGTCAAAACTTGTGCGAGCTGAAGATTAACGAGGTCTTACCTTTTAACTTGTAATTCCTAACACTGGTTGGACGATAGCAAGTGAAAATCGTTCTTTCAGCCTAGGGTTTGAACCACCGACCAACACAGCAGTCAATTCGTGTAAGTGAATAAAGTACCCCCGTTGAACCGCCTGGCTACCGATCGACCGATATGATATAAATCTATTACAAATACGATAGAAACAGTGTTAGGACATCGGTGTATTGAAACTTGTATCCCAAAAGACGACAACCACATCGAACTATGTCCAAGTTATTTGATCAAAATCTCACGACTTTAGTTCATTTGATAATAACAATAAAATAAAAATAAGGTGATAAATTGAAAATTGAACAGTCAAAATAAAATAAAAATTGAAAGATTTAATCTTCCTGTGTTGACTGGTTCATTCCTTTCGGGAATGATTATTGATAGGTCATTTGAGTGCTTTCCCCGTCTTTCCTCTTTTCGGTTCAGCGGAAGATGACCGTTTAGCGGGAGTTGACCAATTTCCGCTTGATTATGGATTTCCGTATGTTGCGTATCATTACGCTAGCTTGACCGAATGCGTCGATGGACAACATATATCCAGCTTCTTTGAATTTCCTCCTGAACCAGTGTTCCTCCATGTGGATGATCTCAGCTTGGGACCACTTGATGTTATGTTGATGAGTCCAAACATGCTCTGCTATTCCGGATTTGCTGTTTTCTCCTCGATGAGTGTGTTTCTTGTGCTCGGCAATGCGCACTTTCAATGGCCTCTTAGTTTCATTGATATATAATTTACCGCACTCACAGGATATTCGGAAAATGGAATTGTTGAAATCGCAGTCTGTGTTTGATGGACTGGTTTTCGTGAGGCTGCTACGGATTCCGGGTATCTCATTTTGATTTAATTTAATTTTAATTATTATGTTATTTTAATTAATTATCACCCGAAGACAATTGTGGATACTAACAATCGTGAAGTAACTTGGCTTGAAATCTTTCAATTCAATTTTGCCTGATTTTCATTATATTGTAATTTCATTCAAATATAATTGTTATTTTCACCTATTTTAATTTTTAATTTTATTTGTTCTTTCAGGGATTTCAGACCATATTATACCACCTTCCAACAAACGAAAGACTTACATAAATATATGGTATTTGTTGTGAGGAATAGCGCAGAAATTGAAGTATTGAAGTTTTCAATAAATCATTGTTGGTTCATTGTATTTATAATAATCTTCTCCACCCTCCTCTTGAATTGAAAAACATTTAACACGACGTCTGGACGGAACTCCTTATGAAATTCAAGAGATTTGAAAAGATTTCGTTTTAACTGAAGAGATGTTCGAGGGTATTCTCGGAACAGTAAACATCACTGAAGAGGTATGAGCAACAAAATTTATTAATCCTGGAAAATTATTAATGAGAGCACGAACGTAACAAGAAGAAAAGTCACGATGGTTGCTCGTGTGAAAATAATTTTCAGTTCGGGCGGTCGCCATTGTTGCGCCGTACACAATGGGATTGTTCATCATTTCAGACGTGACGGAAATCGAAACAAAAAAGAGGTTCGACTCAAGCGGGGGATGTTTTATTGTGGGCAATTTCGATCATCGAAGTTCCATATTGGTGGTGAGAATTTCACGAATGTTTTACTCTTACATATCTATCTTTCAGAAAATTGTTTTCATTTGACGAATGTGTATATGCATGGCAACTAAAAACTCTCAGTCTATCGAAAACTCTCTTCCCTTCCCACTGTTTTTTGACTCAACTCACATTCCTCTATGACAAAATTTCAAATTTCAATTCAAAATATTTTTTTCTAAATGGGTATGTATATCTACTCGACGCAGTCATCAGACTAATAACATGCCATCCAATATGAGCTAATTAAAAATTTCGAGGTAAAAATGATTTGAAAAATTCATATGGAATTGGAAAAGAAATTGATTCAAAATTATGAAATGATTTCAAACCTATTCACATAAAATTAAATAAGAAAAAAATCAAAGTACAAAATATTTAGGTAAAGTATCTACCAAGTATAAAATTATGACTTGATGGTTTTGCTAGCATCGACCTCGCAAACTGTTGATCTTCAATTCGTTTCGTATCTACTATTTATTTTGTTTTGTTGGTTAAAACGTGAGTTAATAACAAATATTATTTTATAATATGTAGTTCTTTTTGAAGGCGACAATATTTTTGTATTGACTTTAATGTCGCCAATATGATGAAACTGGTCAACATTTGATGAAGATTCATGAAGACGTATTCAAATAACACTTCATTATGCGATTTTCGCTGTCCAGTTTACAAAACTGCGACACGTGATTCATTATAAAATACATTTCTATTTGTGTAAAGATACTAAAATATACTTCATGTATTTTCTGTGGATTTAAAAATAATAGTTCAGTAGATAATTTTCAATTTTACCAACTATTTCGAAGCTGATGAGGAGAATATAATTTTCTTTCAGTTTTTAGGTATATAAGAATATATCTCATATTACTCTGAGTATAGTAACGTTTTTCCCATGGGTTTAATAATAATAGACTATACCGTACACTAAACAAAATGGACTTCATTTCACTGTTAATACAACCAAACCCTTCTACGAAAACTTCAACTGTTATTCAGATGTCTATCGCCTTATTAGATCGCTTTGTACCTCAATGTTCACGAAATTGTACCTCTATGTTCGTAGGGAGCGTTCATATATGACAATCGAAGACGGTGGAAAATTCGCCGGTATTCCATCGAAACCGGTAGCATGATTTCCGAAGCAACACCACGTCTAGAACGGCCTCGACTGCATGTCGAGTTGAGCACGTCACAATTGATTTATGAAGACCAGCGACGGCCGGTGTTATTTTGTTTCAGGAAAGGATTCAAAAACCTGTGGAAGACATTCTTCATTTCAGAGAATGACAAATACTAATATTCAGATCGTTCCTACGAAATCGTAGGTCCACAATGGAGGCAAGGGTAATGTGTTTTTCACCTCAAATTAATTCAAATTAATTTCTGCTTCTCATATGCAGGAAGTAAGTTGCGACAAATCTTTCAAATGGAAGACGTTGCACAGGTGCCTGATGGTTTCTCTTCAGTTTTCTGCGCGGCATTAGTTGTTGTCTTTCCGTCGGGTATCTGCCACACGTACCTACAAAATAGTAGGTCCATAGCAGAAATTTTGTTTTTTTGGGAGTATTAAAAATAAGTATTTTGAAAATCAATCGTTTATTGAATAAATAAAGGAAATATAAATGAAAAAAAAAGTTTTTTCAGAACATCAAAGAGAAATAGAAATTATTATTTGAAAAAAATCGTTCCTTGTTATTCATATTTAGTTCCAAAAAAATAATAATCAACAAATGCGTTTTTATGCATTGAAAATTTTCTTTCAAGAAACGATTTTGTTTTCGAAATCATAATATTCATCACTTATAAAAATTATCCAAAAAAATTTCTGATATCTCATAAACAATTCATTTGTCCATAACAATTTTTTAAACAAATGGAGCTGAAAATTATGAAAAATCATTTTTATGTAATTTCAAATAATGAGAATACGAATAAATATGAATATTATAAAAAAAGTCATTGCTTTAATTGCATTTTCACTTTTCAATGATTTTGATTATTGATAACAGGGTGGAAAATGAAAATTTGTCCATTTTTTCCAACTGGAATATTTTTTGAAGGCTTTCAAGAGAAGCTGGCAGAAGTGGAAAAAGTTTTTTATGTTAAAAATTATCAGGGTTTTTATGTGAATTTGAAACTGTAAAAATTAGTGAAATAACTTTCGATGGATTTTCGTTTATTCAACTGTCTAGAAGTTTTTAACTCAATAATGATATTTATTGGGTTGAAATAATTTGTATTGTTCAAAGGTCCGTATCGGTCAGCGGATGCGGGACGCGCATCGCCCGCTTTTAGCGCTATATTCGCCTCTAAATTAAAATTATGGATATTGGTGACGAAGTTCCGGAAGGTGCAAATTTTTTCCAGGAAATATCCTCCTTTTCAAGGATTTTTTTTTTAAAATTTCGGATATCTTCAATATTTTCCGAGATATTTGCAAAAAATGAAACCCCCCTTTTTTACTAAATTAGTTATAACTTTTGCAATTTTTTCGATCCCCTCTTGAAATTTCTTGAAAAGTTGCCAGATATCATTCAGAATATCAAATAAGCTCTGGATCATAATTCAGTGCCCTTCGACAGAAGTTCCAAAAAAGGATCTTGTGACCCAGACTAAAGGTTCGAAGTTAACCATCATAGGACTCCGCAATATACCCTTGCCACCTGCACCATTTTGGTTGATTTGACAAGGGAGTTGTTAACCGACTGTTGATATAGAGATATTAATTTCAGTTTAATTAAACTTTCAGTTACCAAACTCAAAGGCATTTGCCTAAGTTATGAGTTGTTTACTGATGTCGGTGTCTTGTCGGACCTTGTTCGGTATTAATGAAGTGGCATCGATGGCGTCGCGAAGTTTGGTTGAGTTGCGATATTCTGTATCGTTATCAATACAATCGTACAAGAGAATGGTATAGAAACATAAGTGACGGTAGGCTGAAAGTGCTTTTCTGAATTTTTTGAACTTTCGTTTTTATCATTTCATTTCGCTTCGTATGAACACTTTAACACCACCTCAAATGAATCAACTGTCCACGAATATATCTTCAGGCATTCCACTTAAGTAATAACAAATTAACACATCAGATCTATTCTGATGAGAAATGGAAAAATGAAAATTTGTTTTGAATGCAAGAGGCTCACTTTTTGAAATGTTTTGTATAGACATCAGAGGCACTTCTGACTCGGTGTTTTTTTTCTTAATGTGATGCGATTTTCTGGCACGTCTATTTCATTCACGAAGAAAATATCGATACTTTGTGTTTCTACTTTGTAGAGCAAGTAATTTTGAAAAGGTTATTGAACTCGTCCATTCAGTTCTTCAATGGCTGAGTTTAAAGATGATCACCTAAACGATTTTTTGAGAGAACCCAATGACAGGTTTCGGAACATAGTCGATACCGTTGTGGAGAAGAACTTTTTTCGAATTCATTTGTAGGAATCAATGACAATCTACACTACTCAACATTGAAACTTACACAACTACGGAAACATTATAAACCAGGTCATCTTATTGACCATCTATTTCGAAATGATGGATACGACGTACCGTCTTCACTTTTGAAGTAAGGCCTGGGTGTAGTAACTCAGTTGATATTTCAACATGGCTCGAAGCACGCTTTCTCTCAATGAATTATGTTCAGTAAAAATGTTATTTTTTACAAAATCAATCTGATTATATTTTTTCAATGAATGAACATATCGTAGACAGGACACAGGACAAGGCGCTCTAAGAGCGGTGCCTGTGCGAAAGTAACGGTTCAAGTTGGATTTGTGTCGTTGGAGATTGAATTCATTTGGAAAAACGTTCTCAGGAAGTTTAATTCACGTACACGCACTTTTCCAAATGGAAGAGTTCTCAAAGAGTGAACTTTGAGATGTACTGAGCTGAACCTAGCACATGATTGAGGTAATATGTGTGTCTCATCCGTAACAATATTCAGGCTGACTGGTATGAAACTGTTCTAGGTCCTTGTGAAATATGGTGGATTGCCTTTTAATTTTTTCAATTTGCACCACTGCATCAATTATTCAATATAAATCTAACAGACCTTGCATGCGGCCAAGGTTCATCTTGATCGCCTAACTCGATGTCGAAGTAAGCATATGTTACTTTGTTGCGGACACTACGGACGTGAAAAATGTTCCCTTCTTTTATTTTCTAATAGATTGAGATATCAAGGTCAAACGAAATTTACGTATACAGTCACCAAGAAGGTGCTACCAGTTTGCTCCAAATTGAATGAGAGTTTCGTAATACCTCTCGTAATCCACTAGTTTGGATAATTTTCATCCATCTTTGTCATCTCTGTCATCTCTGAGACCTATGGCGCTAAACTCGTCTTTTATTAATGACATATTAGCACTATATAACGCAGTGATCATTTGTGTTCGTCAAATGATTCTATCATTAAATTTTTTTTCTTTATTATCGTACCAACAATCACTTTCAGGAAAAGCATTTTTTAAATATACAAGTCTTCCACGTGGATCTTCTGTATTAATGGCTGAACCCCTGTCAATATGGAATTTATTGGTGGTAATCAATTAGGTGGGGACTCATAAAACTCTATTCGATCTAATATATGAAAATTATACGGTTTTTGCTGCATCCATTTCCCTTGATATTTTCCATATTCGGATAGCCCGGACAGAGAAAACCCATTTTTTGTTGAATGCCGCCGCTATTCAAGTGTTTTTGGCGCCTACTCCAGTATTCCGTATGAGCTCTTGGAATTGATTTAATAGCGTGAAAATGGTGGGTCTATGCTATATAAATGAAGAGGTGGATAGAGAAAAAATTGAAGTTTTTATATACACCCATTAGATGACTGAAGTTTCACTTGAGTGATTTTTTCAAAGAAATTTCATTATATTGCTTCATTTTTACACATTTCGTTTGTTAAATCCGAATGAGAGCATTTGAATATACTGAAATTCTCTTCGAACAATTTTCACTTTGAACATTTTTTTTTATAATTCAAATAATATTATTGTGAGAACGGAAAAATAATGTGTTCTCCTGGTTTATTTCATTTCAGTCAAAATTTATATATATGACAGGTTAATGACTTAGTAGACTTTTTAGAGGTTTATTTTATGCAGTAACTTTTCGAGGTGGAAATTTTGAATTGACCTTTCATAACATTCCGTTAGTTTTTTGTTGAATCATTTTTCAGACCGTTGAAGGTTGAGAATGTTAACTTAATATGAGTTGTTCGTTTATTAATTTTTGATTGGTGGGGTTTTTACGAGGAGAAAAAGTAATTTCCAATAATGAAATCGACATCCACAAGTAATCACTATCCATGATAATAACCCCACAATATTCACAAACATTTTCATTTCTAGACGCGCGATAGGAGGTAGAAGCAAGCTACGAGGAAGCTACGGTGTTAAAAAAAGCGTCGAGAATTGAAAATATTTGTGAGAATTGTGTGATTCTTATCATGGATGATGCTATTAATTTTCATCAAATAACGGGTTAGTCCATTTACAATTTGAAAATTATCAATTTTAAAGAAGGAAATATTTTCATACATACACCAAATTAGCCAACCTTACGAAATCAATAGTAGATACGGTAGGTAGATTTTTGATTAATACTTCAAGTGTAGGTCTTGATTTGTTCTGCACCTACTTCAGATTTTGTTTGATTGCTCCATTTTCTGTATTAAATGTCAATAACGATGATAATAATACAAACCGGTGTTGCCTTATGCCACATATTTTAATCGTTGTGAGTTATGAGAAGTGCCGAAATCATTAAAACTATTGATTCCCTACAGTAGAAACAATTTAATAAGCCTGATATAGTTCCTCTCTACCAGCAGAACAAAACGATGTTCGTCGTGGAGTTTTCAGCTCCAGATGAGGCAAACATTGTTCAAAAAGAGGAACAAAAGATGAATAAAATATCGAAATATTTTCTTCGAGCAACATAGACCCTATCAAAAATGGTTCTCTTTATTGTTGTCATTGGTGGTATAATACTCTCCATACTCTCGCGTCTCGGAGTCATGCTGGCTTGCCACAGTAAGAAAGAAATCTGTCGAAGAAATGTAGAAGGCTGTCATTTTTGGTTCATTGTGTCTACCAAGGGCACATGATTTTTGAATTTAATGATTACCCATCTTGTTGTGAAAAATGGTTATTGGTTTGTTTGGTTTGGTAGAATTCGAAAAAGAACGATTTTTCGAATTGAGTGAAGTGTGGAAGGGTAGTTTGCCAGATTATGCCTGGTTGATATTTTTGTGTGTATGACACGCCGATGTGAACTTAAACCATATAACATCTGACTTATCCGCATTGACAATCGTCCTAGTTCTTCACTTTTAGCAGATACAGATTCTCATTTGATACATGACTTCTGCAAAATAAAAAAAATCATCACGGGTTCCTTACTTAGTGAATATTCATCACCATGAATAAAGGGTCTTCCAACAGGGACTTTCGAACCTTGACAATTAATAACGGCCATCTTGTTGAAGCTAGATCTGTCAAATCAGTTGCCATTTATTCAGTTCGTTTTGCCAAATCATCATGGACGGATAGAGCATTCAACAATACGTACAAATAATAAAATTGTTTCATCAAAATGGGTGGTCTATTGAAAATCTCGTAAAATCTGTTTTTCTCTTAACCGGCTGTCGCTCCCTTATGAACGACAACTCTCAAATGTTTGTTCGAAGGTGGTTGACAATGTTTCATGGTGAATTTCATCAGTTCGGACTTTCGTTGTCAAATATGATATGATTTGAAATCTCTTGAATAACAAATGAAAATTAAAATTGAGATGGAGATGAAAAAATTCAATTGTACCCGAAGCTAAATTGACGAATCAATTTTTAGACGAACTGAAATAGCGAGTATCAGTACCAGTACTGGAAATTTTACCATGATTCAAAAAATACTTTCCAGACAAAGAATACACAAGCAGAAATGAGAACAAAATTCAAAAAATGACTGGAAATAAAGGTTGTCCATCAATTTCAGATTCAGATTTATTAAAACTAAAGTGTACATATAAAGATACGTATCGATGATTATTATAAAATTTCTGTTGGATGAAGAGACTACACCTAAGCATTTTGTATTCTTGAGTCCTGCTTGTCTGCTACCCTCCAGAAACATTGTAATTGTACAGTTAATCATTGAATAATGAAAGTGTATCTACTCAGTATATTATTCAATTGAAGGGAGAGTTAGACCTTATTGGAGAATGATTTAGTTTCAGGAACGTAGGATTAGGAAATACAGAGAATACATCAACTAATTCATTATTTTGTGAATTTCTTTTGGATTTTTCAGAATCAAATACTTTGTTTGTTGTTTGTACTTGAGAAAATTAGTTATTATCTTCAGTACATGTGGTATAAGAATGTACAGTTTTGACCCAAAAAAGAAAATGGTTCTTTTCGTGTGGCTCTTTTTGTACATTGGTATATATGCTGTGATCTGGTATTATTTACAACTTCCAAAGGGCAACTGAAAAACGATTCAGGTTATGAAACATTCATTCTAAGCATTGGTAGGCATACAAGCTTCTAATATCAAGTATCTGCGACTGCTCATATAGTTGTGCAGTTGAATGAAGTTTTGGTTTTTTGAATATTATTTTCAGGATTTTGATTTGCATTGATTGGAGTTTTGTTAAATTATTGCGAAATAAACATCCCCATGCTGTAATACAATACCGTAAAATACATTCAGTTAATGAATAGTAAATTACTCTTAGTGTTTTATCATTCAAAAATTCTCTAAATTCATACATTTTTCTAGTTAGTCTCAAGCTTTGCTCTATCATAACACTTAAATACTTGATACTATTACATTTCTCAATTTTCAGACAATTGCATGTTGAACGATTTTGGCAATTATTCTCGTATACATGAATACAGTTCTTTACTATCGATTGGTCACCTGAAATCAGAGAAAAAGAAATGTATTCAGTTATTTTTACATTCAAGCTAAGTAGGTTTTGGTCTAGCCATTTTTTAACTTGTTCTAGTCCATTTTTTGCATCATCAATAACCTTATCCCAAGTGTTTGCAGAAAAAATCAAAGTGGTATCGTCGGCATACGAGATAATATGAGCTTAAGAGTTTTCAAAAAGCCAATACTATTTATATAAATAAGAAACAATATTGGGCCTAGCACAGTTCCTTGTGGTACCCCAATTTACATTTCTAAAGGATCACTAACATATTCTCCTAACTTCACTTTTTGGAATCTCTTATATAGATAAATCTGTAGAATATCGTTTGCCGGTCCTCTGATTCCATAATCGTAAAGCTTCTCCAAAAGAATTTCATGAGATATAGTATCAAACGCCTTGGCCAGGTCAAGGAAGATAGCGAGACATTTATGTGATCTATCCAGAGTGTTTACCGTTTTTTCCACAAAGTCAAGAACTACTTTTTCTGTGTTTGAATTACTCAGAAACCCGTATTGCCTTTCGGTTATTTCGTTATTTTTATTCAGGAAAGTTATGAGTCTTTTTTTTGATGCTGTGTTCAAAAATGTTTACGAAGTTATCAATCACAGAGATTGGTTGATAACTGTCAATTTTCAATTTGGTTGACAAGATTTATAAACTGGTGTGATAATATTTCTTTTCCATTCATCAGGTAGATTGCCGCTCTCGTAACAAAGATTTATAATATAGACTATATAGAGGATCTACTAAATAAACGTGAAAATGTTTTATAAGTTTTGTGGAGATCATGTTCTGACCTGGTGAACAATTGCTTTTGAGCGTTGATATGATATTGATGATCTCATTTCTTGTCGTAGGTTCCAGTACAATTGTAGAGTTTACTGTTGGATCATTAGAAAGCTTTTGGGGTTGGTTGTTCGAACTAGGATTCATTTATATTGGTTTGCATTTTTATTCCTATTTCAACAAAATATTTATTAAACATATTTGATTTTTGCTATCACCTTTTAAGGATTCAATTTTTTCTTTGTAATATTCATTTTTCGTTTTTTTCAGAGAGTTATTGAGTTTATTTCTATATTGTTTGTACTCTCTGTCATGCACTTATCAACGACTAAGCAATATTTTGTTTGAGTATGTTCCTATCTCTTTTGTAATCCAAGATTTGATTTTATATTCCTTCTGCTTGACATTTATAGTATAAGATGACATTTCAATAGAATTTTGGTAATCATTCAATAATTTACTATAACTAATGCAGTACCCACCTGTGGAAATAGTGACGAAGCAGCGTGACTTATATATTATCTAAGCATTAGTCATTGGGATGACTTGGACAGTGCCGATTACATTATGTTATAGGATAGTCATTAATATATCGTTATACTGTGAATAAGCGTATGATTCCGTAACCTTGCCCAATCTACTACACTAATTTGAACATTTCTATTACTAAAAACTCCTTCCCAATCCTCGTTCATCAGAAAGGCTTCCAGCTTGGGTAGTGTCACTCTTAGCACGACTCACAAACTTTTGAGTAGAATGTCATGAAATTTCAATAGCTTTTTCTTGAAGGTTAGTACTTTAGCCTAGGTAGTATTTATTCATGTATTTGTGGTCAAGTAGTTCATTTATTTGTCTAAAAATAGAGTGGAGTAATGAAAATGTAGTGGAATTTTTAGATTTCTTTGAAGGTGAAACGGTAATATGGAATGCATGGCACAATGATCATAAAAACAAAAATCTCGTTCATGACGCGTGAAAAAGCATTGAAAGAAATGTGGGCGGTGAGATCAATCACCATTTTCTTCTCCTTTTTTTCCCTAAAGTGCATAAAAGCACAGCTCATAACAATAAAAGCAGCAGCATCAGTTATTATGGTTTCACTATCCATTTTTGAATGAACGAATATTTGTTGTTGATACACTAAGCAATTGTTGCTAAATACGCCGCATGTGTGTCTATACACTACTTGCCAAATTCAAATTGTGTTTAGCGAGTTGCGCGGCGAAAATTCAGAATTTTCCCACTTGACATTGTCAGCCAAAAATTTTTATCAACTGTCATTATTTAATGTTTTTCTATCTGTTTTTGAACCGTTTCATATTTTATTGTCACGTCAGTAAGTTTATATATAGGTTTATATTTATATATTTTCTACAAGATATATAATCTTATTATTGTTGTCCTGACGAAGGTGTGAAATATACCGAAAGCTTGACATATAACAAT
>WOGO01000278.1:7962-26115 GCA_015342085.1 Leptinotarsa defecta
CCTAGTTTCTTAAAAGATTTATAACATGCTGTAGGTTCTACTATTGAATTTAAGTGATTTTTGATAAAATGTCATTAATTCTGGTGAAAGCATTTTTGAATTCTGAATATAAAAAAACATACAAATCTTTAGTGAATTTTTATAGTAAAAATACAATAGGTATTCAGTTTTTTTGGTATAAAACCGTCACATGACAATATTAATTCACTTTTCAAGGACTTAAATAAATTTCTATCGATATATGTTAGTGACAATTTTTTTCTTCAAAATGAATCAAGAGTAAAATAACTCAAGCCTCTTTTTTGACAAAGCCGATTTTTATTCTGATAACCATCATTTCTCTGTCACTTCAGCTTCGAAAATGAAAGTTTTTCTCATTCCACCTTAACGGCAGGATATTTTTTTACAAAGCTACTCTGATCCATGGGCCACAACAACCCCATTGAAACTCTGAAAGCGAGTTAAATTTTATAAGCATAACTCCAAAGGTAAAAAATTGGGAAACTACCTCCCAAGGAACCTATAGATAAAAAAGATGGTACAAACTTTAAAACTTGCTAATTTCTAGCAACTTGGCTGCGCAAATTATCACACCACATCACTTCTTCTCTCTTCAAGATACTTTAAACATATTATTTCTTTTTCTTCCTCCTCCGAGACGTCTTAGTAGAAGCCACCAGGGCGATTTTCGAATCAGTCAATTCCTCGAATACCAAATTCGGAACTTTTCCTGAGTCATCGCTTTCGCCGGGTGAACTGCTAGACTCTCCTTTATCGTCGTCAGAGGACTTGTCCAGTTTCAACAAATCAGCCGTTATGGAAACCACTGGCACCTCCGCAGCTGTTTTTTTCTCCGGAGGGGGACTTATATCGATGAGATCAGGAGCATCGTATGGTTCTTTCGATTTCCTTGGCAAACGCACCGTAAACTCTTCCGTAAACTCGATCTTCGGCAAGCTCGGGTTCGAGTCTTTCTCGTTTTCCGTATGGTCGATCAAAGACTTCTCTTTGGCCGGCTTCGACAAGGCTATGCTGCTCCAGGCTTTCTTGACAGTAATCTCCGAAGCGCGCTGCTCCAAAGTCTTCTCCGTGTTCAGATTCTCGTTGTTGATGTTCGCGATCTTCACTCCTAGCTTAGCTTTCGGCTTTCTCGTTCGTCTGGTGAAACTCTTTTCCTCCAGAACGTTTTCTTCCGAGGTATTCGTTTCAGAAGAATCGTCCAATGCGTAAGACTTGTCGACTTTCAGTCTGGTTTTTCTCTTTCCCTTGTTGGGCGCCGAGGATGCCTCCTCGCAGTCTCTGGCATCTTCGAAGGCATCGGACTTCGGCAGGGTCTCCAGCGAGAAAAAGTCTTCGCTTTCAAATGGTGGAACGTCAAAGTCTACCTTATCTGATTCAGTTTTAACAGGTTTTGGTGGTTCAATATCGGTCCCATCAGTACTGTCGACGATTTTAGCCTCGACATTCGGCTTCGCCCTGATTTCGACACTCTTAGTGTCTTCCTCAAGGAGCAAACGACTAGGCGGGTCTCTAGGATTTTCCTTAACGTTTCTAGAAGACGCCTCTCTCGACTTGGCCTTGATTTTATCTGCGCCCCTCTTGAGGATAGTGACAGCGACTTCAGTGGTGGCGCCCAAACTCTTCGTGATGATGTCGTCGCCGTAGTGTTTCGTTTTGCCACGGCACGCTATAGTTTTTGGAGCGACGATGGGCCGAAAGAGTGCTTCGTCGCAGTTTTCGTGGATGACCTCTTCGAAAACCTCCGTTTCTTCGTCGTCGTCTTCCGATGGAGCGTTAATGACCGCTCCCACGGAGTTGACTATTTTAGCGACGGCCGTCGGTTTCATTTGAACGATCACGCACCGCCCACCTGAACAGAAAAAGCCAATGGCAGGTTACTGATGTTCTTTACTCTAAATTTATGACGGATCTACACATGCACGCATGCAGGGTCAAAAGTTTTATTTTTGAATACTCACACGAACTACTCAGTACTACTACTCAGAACTACTCATGATAAGTATGAAAAGACTACAAAATTTCAATCAACCTCTACTTTGATAAGAAGGATATCTTGTCAACATTCTCAATAAATATCTTATAGACAAACAGTTGCTATTGGATGTCCATCATATATCCGTCATGACATGTCTATAAATGTTAGCTGGGAATAGTATTTAGAATCGTTTTTAACTTTGATCAACGAAGCACTACCTGAGTAATCTACCCAATTTTTTTCATTCAAAAGTTTCATTGTAAAAATTCCAAAATAAAATGTTATGTAATATATTTATTACAAATTTTCAACAAATATTGTTCAATTCCATCATATACCTACAAATTTTAAGTAATTTTCAATTAGTTAATGAAGACCTCCCCCAGTCAAAAAAAGTTAACGACTGGCAAGGGTTAACAGTTATTGAGAGTATATTTGATTTAAGATATCAATTAAGATTAATTTTCCTAAGAAACATATATTGTTTATAGTAAAGAAAAATATATAAGTAATCCAAAAGAAAAAAATAGATTACAATAATCTCAAGATTTTTTTAGCTTGGTTGGCGAAAAGTGGATTGAGACAAATTTTTTCAGTTCAAATAGTATTTTATTATCATTATTTTTAATCCCTCATTTTATAATAAGAATTCCATCAGTTCGGACTTCCATTGTCTAATAAAATATAAAATGATTTGAAATCCTTGAAAAAAATTAAAAAGATTAACCGAAAATAACAATTTTATTAAACAAAAAAAACTGAAATTACAAAGAAATAACATACAAGCAACAACCAAAAAAAAATAAAAAAATAATAATTAGAAGATTCCAAACGAAAATTGTTTTTTTTGGTTAATCTTGTTAGTTTTTTTCAGGGATTTCAAATCAGTTTATATTATATTAGACAATGGAAGTCCAAACTGATGAAATACACCACGAAACATTGTCAACCACCTTCAAACAAACGTTATAATAACAAGTTTAGATTGTTAAGTAGCAATACGTTCAGAATCAAAATTCAATACCGTTCCCACCATTTTCAATTCAATTTTCTTCGAAGTATGCACCTACTACAGAAATATCACCCTGAGGCTAGCATTCAAGTACAGAACGAAACCGAAGGATTGCCTGAGTAGTTCGTGTGAGTAATGTGAGGTTAGAGTGCATATTAAAAAAAAAAATTAAAATAACACAACTAGTAATAAGCTTTGTTACGTGATCAGTGAAGCCTGCCTTTGGCTTTTTCGAGTTCCATAACCAAGATTGTTTTGTCAGAGGTGATCGGAACAGGATTAAGGTATTTTAATATGTTACAAGGATCAAAGCTAGATAACGAAAAGAAAAAAAGTCAAACAGTTCGGTAAAAATGTACACTCAGTCTTAGATACTGCAGTATCAAGCTTTTCTTTAAAGAGGTTGATAGAGAATGTATGATTCAAGTGTATAAAATTAACAATTTAAAAAAAATATATATTTTCCAGTTGCACATTGTCATGAAATTATGAGTTATTGAAATCTATAATTTCGCATTTAGAACTACCAGATGACACAAGATCTTAGTTTGCCAATAGGAATAGTAGGAAGTAGTTGATCAATTTAAGGTTATTGGGGAATTTGAGGTTACTGGGGAAATCAAATAATTGAGATCATTTTGACATGCCGAAAATGTCCATTCAGCTTTGGTGTCCTAGATGGATCAATGAAAGAGAAAATAAAAAGTGGTATCAGGTGTGGAGTCGATAACACAAACTGCTGTCAGAATGATAACACAAGTTATTGTAAGGTGTGGAGTTCATAACACAAACTGGCATCAGACATTGAGCTGATTAGTCTAAGGTATGAAGTTTATCAAACAAACTGATGTCAGGTGTCATATTTTACACACATATATGTTAGTGTAAGTTGTGGGGTTGATAATACAAACTAGTGTAAGGTGTTGGGCTGATGACAAATTAGTGTAATACAAAAAAGTGTCAGGTGTCGGATAGATAACACAAATTGAAGTAAGGTGTGGGATTGATGATACAAATTGGCGTTAGATGTAGGGCTGAGTACTTAAAAACATGTTAGGTGTAGTTTGACTATACAAATTGGTGTTAGGTTAAGGATGAATAATCAGAAATATATTTGAAGTGCTGATTTCAAAAGAATATAAGTTTGACAGAATAGAAGTTGAGGGGTCCTAAAAGAAAATTTAAATCAATTGTGTTGTAGTTGAAGATCTGTGTCAGCTGGCAGAAAAGCGATAAAACTGAGTTGTAACAAAAATTGAGTGGAAAATCCAACCGAAAAAATTAACTCACCGGTTTCTCTGATTCCCGTCGGTTCCAACATGGCATCTGCTAGATCTTCTTTGAGCTTGGACTCTCCAACCCCACCCTCTTCCTCCAACGTCCTATGATATGTTTCCAGTAGTGATTGCTCGCAACTAGACGCCGACGTTGATTCTATCAATACGGCGTTTGCTTTGGTAATAGGCATGTTCATAGGTTTCGAATGACTGAGATCAACAGGTTGAGCCTCTGATAAAGAGAAAGGTGATCTGTAACAGAAAAATTAAGGGTGGAACACAATTTTAACAACAATGTCTGCTTTACCGAAAATGAATACAAATATTAGAGATTCGAATCAAATTACAAATAGCATTTGAAGATCCCTGATAAGCCATAAAGCCTATGACTTCTCGAAATTTATTTTTTCCAAATGGAAAAAAATATGCTTTTGAGAATTTTTATGAAAATATTACTGAATGTATTTAGTTATTTGGAATCACCTCAGATCAATATTTAAATGATATCCTTATACTTACAAGTGACATTACAAAATACCGACATTATCAGTTGCCTAAGTTCGAATATACGAATTATTTCATTCCTCTTGAACGCAAGCAAGACATTGCTCAAATATCTTAAACCTATAATATCTCACCCGCTAGTTATCGTCTTGAAAGTAAACTGCGGCCCCATCCATAGCCTCCTGTGTGGCCCGGCATGCGTTATGATTTCCACCTGGGACACCCAGAGTTCGTCATTGTCGTCGGACTTCTTTTTACGTACAGGCTCTTCTTGATCCAGGAAACTTAAACTGTCTTTCGTCATGGGTAGAGGCAGTTCCACGGACGAGGGCTTCCTTTGCAGAAACCACTGCGCTTTGGCCCAAACAGTCAATTCGATAGGCGTTTCGCTCGAGACCCGTTCCTTGGGCACTTTGGCGACCTGGTGCGGGTCAAGTTCATACTGGATGAGCATGCCGGAACATGACATCACGAACAGAGACTCGACTGGTCTCTGCTTGCTGGCTGCGGCATTTTCACAAGATTGTGTGTCTAACCAAGCTCTTGGAGGAGCGAAACACGCCACTAGGCCGAGTGAAACGTTCTCTTCTGACGAAGAAGACAGCCGTTGTCGCCCTGAAAATTAAAACAATCATTCCAAAAAACCATTTTGGCTACAATTTGTGACGTACCTGTCGTCGGCCTTTGAGGAGACGATTTTGGATTCTGAATATACACAGGTTGCCTGATTTGGGCCAAGGGGTTCACCACTGTGGGACGTGGGTAGGGTGGGTACCTTGGATTCAGATACGGGTAAGGGGAGCTCGAAGGTGCTTCAAACATGGCAACAGGGCTGTTGGACCTGCCTTCGACAGTCAGTCCTGCAAAGAAGTCGTTTGTGAATATATTATTTTTTAACTTTTATTTAAGTTTCAATGTTTGTTATGTATGTACGTTGGTTTAGGTCAAATTTTAAAACTGAATTTTGAAGCAGTTATCCCCCAACAGATTGAACTGAAATTTTACATACAGATTTAGTTTGGGTATCAATGTATGATTTGCTGAGTGGCCCCATCCTACATACAATATTACTGACCTCTCACAATGGCAGACTAGTTTTTTATGCTGTCCCTTAGTATGGGTATCAAATAAAAGGGTTTGCTAAAGAGAATATGAATATATTGAAAGGGTTATATTTTTAGGAGTGACTAATTTTTGGGAAAGAAAGTTTTTGGCTTTTTACTAGTTTATCTTGGAGAGGCTGCAAACATAATTTTCAATTTTTGTTTGAAGGTGGTTGACAATGTTTAATGGTGAATTTCATTAGTTCGGACTTCCATTGTCTAATATGATATGAAATCCTTGAAAGAACAAGTAAAATTGAAAATTAAACTGAATATCTGAAAATAACAAATATATCAAGCAAAAAAACACTGAAATGAAATTACAATAAAATAAAAATTGAGCAAAAAATTGAAAATTAAATAAAAATTGAAAGACTTCAAACCAAGTTACTTCATGACGTTTCGATTGTTAGTATCCACAATCGTCTTCGGATGATGATTGGACTATTCCTCTTAGAGAAGACTATTTATAGGTCATTCGAGTGCTTTCACTTATCCCCTCTTCCCTCTTTTCCGTTCACCGGATTATGGGTTCCATATGTTGCGTATCTCTACGCTAGCTTGGCTGAATGAGTCGTTAGACAACAAATATGCAGCATTTTTGAATTTCCTCCTAAACCAGTGTTCCTCCCTGTGGATGATCTCAGCTTGGGACCACTTGATGTTTCGTTGATAAGTTCAAACATGCTCTGCTATTCACGATTTGCTGATTTCTCCTCGCTGTGGGTGTTTCTTGTGTTCGGCAATGCGGACTTTCAATGGCCTCTTAGTTTCAGCGAAATAGGATTTGCCGCACTGGTTGTAACGGCTTCTCTTCCTTGCGAGGCTTTTGCTGTCCCACCATCACCCCTAGTTTATAAAAATGCAAGTTAAGGTAAGGTAAGGTAATGCAATAATTTATGATAAAAAAAGATAAAATTTTTTAAAAAAATTATGAAGAAGGCATGGCAGGTGATTGCCAAAATAGAGGAGCAATGTCGAAGGCGATATAAAGTTTTAAGAGACAGATATACCAAAGAAAAAAAAAAGATGTGGCTGAGTGTGGAAAGTCAGGTACTGAAGCAACTGATAGGAGAGAATGGCCTTTATTCAGGGCAATGTAATTTTTGGATGACCACATACAACCCAGAATAATGTATATGTATATTAAATACTGATCAGAATTGTAATTTTGAAGTTTATTTTTCTTATAGAACCGAAAGTAAAGTACCCAATACAGGCAGTAGTTTGTAGATAGGATGCATTGAGTAGCAGAAGTGTAATTAAAAACAACGAAACCACTTGGGGTCCACTCCCCATTATTGTTCATTCCCATACTAGTGAAGCGCAAAAAAATGAGGCTCTCGGTTAGAAGTTGTAGTGATAGAAAATTTCGAAGGTGTAAAACCACACAAATCTTTCAAATATTAAAAAAAAATAGGGCGAAGATATTGTATATTGAATTACTACCCAGCCAAATGAACAAACAGATTCAGACCTAGCCTTTGGGAATTATGTAGCTCAAGCTTTGAAAGACGTTAACAAATAGAAAAAGAAAGGCGAAACTGAAAACAAAAATTACACAACTCACTGTTCGTTTTCAACTAATAATTTTTGTTACAAATTTTCTATGACATGAAATTTTTGGTTTCTTACGCTGTTTTATATCTTTTTCCTGATATGGAATATGTCAAGTTTTGGTGATAGATAAATTTTAAGTTTTCCTGATATAGAATATGTTTGAAATTTTTATATGAATCTCAAGTTTTTTCTTGTTTTTTTTTTGTGATAGGTACTGCAGTTTTGTTTTGAAATAGTTTCTCGACAAAGTAATAGAAATATCACTTGAAAATGAATTATAACTAAAAGATTATAGCTCAATTGAAACTGAAAAGTGTAATGTTCAGCCACTTGGCTTCAGTCGTTGGTGGTTTAAGATATAATGGAGCTAAAATTTTCCACAGAATACCGCAAATTTCCTTAATAATTTTATGGATTGTGGTTTTTCCCAAATGGTATGCCCACGCTACCGACTGTTGCGAAGTTTCTTGCGATAATTAGTATTTTTTTTTAATTTTGTTAGATACATATTTTCAATTTAAACAATTCACTTTACTGGAATGTTAAATCCAATTTCTCTTCTGGATATATCGATCCATATGTTTTTTTTTAACAATGAAGGCGCTAACAATTTCACTAAATGTTCAAAACATATTTTGTTCATTCTTCTGTACACAAAAAATTGATCCTCATCATTTTTCATTCTTTTGAATAACTGAAATTGCCTCTGAGTTTTTCTGCTTCTCAAAATGGGTCTAACATTAAAACTCCTCCTTTCTCGTTTCTTTCTCTTGAGTAAAAGATACACACTTACTATTGACACGATCACGGCAATTTTTTTATTTATATCCCTCAAAGTAAAATCAAATTTCACAATGTGACTTTTAAGTTCATCTGGTGACATTACCTTTACACCATTCGGATAAATCTGTCAAAGTTCATAGTATGGCGATTTCTGATTGGTCGGGGATAATAACGCACCGCAGAAAGTTGAAAATAGCCAACTTGTTACCTTGCGTTACCCTGCCTTACCGACGTTACCTTACCTTACTTTTTATCTAGAACGCAAGTGTGTTTTCTCAATGCTTCAATTTTCTTACCTTACCTTACCTCGTTACCTTGCGTTTTTATAAACTAGGGGTAAGTATACTACCTTTCCTCAATGAACCCGAAATTAAATGCAATACAGACTGCTGAAAAACAAACTGATTTCAATTCAATAATATAAATACCGCATTATCATACTAAACTAATAATTAACTATCAATTAAAAAACCATCCACCCTTATTACTACTTGCGGCGGGACTGTACTCTCAAGCCACTCTAAAACCCAAATAGGCGTACCAAGTCGCACGGTAGATTTCATCTTTTTCTATCCTTTTCTATCCTAATGCGTTCTCTGTCAGAAGTGTACGCAGGTGATATGTTACAGTTGCTTTCGAAATTTGACAATATGTGCGCATAGTTCTCTAACAGTTCGAAATGCAAAACCAAAACAACTATATCAAAAAACCTGGAATTATCAGGAATTAGTGACGTTCTTCAGAACCACACGAAACATGAATGTTTTCCTTTCACGATGAGATTACGTAAAATTTAATTCCAGTCAGTATTTTTGCAGAGTTTATTCATTTGCATGTTTCCTTTCTAATAATGAAGTGGAAGCTTGTGTATTCAAATGGTTAGGCTGTTAAGCACCGGACGTTCAACTTCAGTATTAAGGGTGCGATATTTATTTTTCCGAGGACTATATAGATTAGATGATGTTTCGGATGTAGATTTGACCGACTATAGTCTGAATAGGGGGATCAGAAGTTTGGGGAATTCCTAAGCAAAATATACGTTTCGAGCGTTCTGAAAACCCCCGAGTTGTTTTGAAAAGCTTCAACAAATGAATCTGGTTGTTTTCAAAGTTGAAAATTTTGGTTCTGGTATTGGAAACGAATAATCCCAATTAAATGTCGGTAGTAGCTCATACTAGAATGAGTTTAGTAATAATTATATGAGAACAGGAATTTGAAACTTTGTTCACAAGTACAGAATATTCTTCGCTGAAGTTTGATTAGAAATAATTGGAACCTGTTACATAATCATTAAACGACAATTGAAGAAAATCAATGATGAGTCAAAATACATTGTTATATACAAATAAGTTATTATTTTCTGAATTTGCCTTCAACCGAAATGATCTTTCTTGAAATGCGTTGATTAGAATATGGTAGCATTAGGTGAAAAAAAAATAACATTATAAAAAAAACGATTGTTTGAAGGCGATTGACAAAGTTTCATGATGAATTTCAGTAGTTTGGACTTCCATTTTGTAATAATAAAAAAAATATTTGAAATCTCTTAAAGAACCAATACAAATGAAAATTGAAAAGAATAGTCGAAAATAACTATTATATTGAGCCAAAACCCTGAAATAAAATTATTGTGAAATAAAATACGAGTACGAAATAGATAGGTTAAACAAAAAATATAAGAATTGAAATTGTAAATCGAAAGATTCCAAGCCAAGTTACTTCACGACGTTTCGATTGTTAGTATCCACAACCGTCGTCGGTTGACTTGAAAATTTTTTAAAGTGATAACTCCTTATGTGAGCGTGAACCGCTTCGTTACTTAACGCGTAACGGCTCCAGTTTGTCTGGCTTCCTTTTCTCTCACGCATACGTCAGTGGAAGGCAGGCTCCACCTCTCTCGTCGGACAGACGTTCAGTGTTTAGTGTGCGTTATAGTGTTGATATTATTTTAAAAATCTAACTAGCAAACACGTAATTTTCTTTTACTATGTTTCATTGAATAGTTTAACTTTGATTAGTTTGAGTTATCACTACTGTCGGGCGCACACCTTTTTTTCAGTTTTTGGCTTTGTTTTTGGTGTTAACATCCCACAATATGGAAGATTTGTTTCAATTTTCTAAAAGAGGTCGACTAATCTTGAAAATGTTCAAGGTGGATTTTGAAATCATTTCATCGATTTTTCAGATAATTTATTGTATGTGAATAGTTAGTGACTAACTTTGAGCAGTCTTTTTCAATGTGGAGAAATTCTAGAAATCGAAGCGGAAAGCTAAATAGTTCATGAATACTACGAATGACTACAATTGCCTGAATGAAATATAAATTTTCCAAATACGGTAATAATAACGTAATATTGTTTTCGAAAGGGATTTTTAACGGAGTCTCCATCAAGAGCCATGCAGTTACAGCAATAACATCTTCATTTGAGCAAAATTTCTTAACGGTGAGCATTTTTTCGAAATTTGCGAACATCCATCAGTTGCTGGGTGCCAAATTTGGCGAATACAATGGATGTGGGAACAATTGGTATTTCAATTCATGTCGATGGAAAAATTCCGGTTTTTTATATTTGAACATAGCTAAACACTGCTTAGAATCATCAATACTTTCTTGTTTCTGCTCAACAGTAACCACTTCTCGCGGCAATCACTTTGAACACAGCTTTATCATAGTCAATTGCTCATGCAATATGAAACCAAAACGTTCTCTTCATATCTTTAAAATGCCAGCTTACTCACGCAACTTCATTTTTCGATCATTCAAAATGATTTTGTGGATTTTTTTGTGTTTTCCGGTGTTACTGCCTCTTTTGGACGTCCACTGCGTTCTGCATCCCATGTAGTAAAACAAAGTTTACCCCACTGTTTACTTGATATTGTTTTTATTTCAACTGTCAGAACAATAATAATGACAGTTTCACATGAATATCTATCCAATTTGAAACAAAGAATATTGGTTATCATATCATTACAGTTTTTGCCGATTCTACCATTATTTATTGTAATTCATTTTTAGGTTATGGAAAGTGATTTTCCAAGTATATTTTGGAAATCGTTGGTGAGAGACTTCTGTACATCATTAAAACTTTCTTAGGGGAAGTTGAGAAATATCTGAGGATCTTTGTTCATATGCTCGAATACCTCAAAAGCTGACAAAATATCAGTGCTATGAATTAAAAAAATAGCAGATCTACAATACCCCCTTGAAGCACTTCGGAATAAACTCCAATATAATCGTTATGATGTTTCTTTCTCTAGATTTTAATATTTCTTTGAACTTTCGAAAAGTTACATGAAGTAATAATTTCAACAATGAAAACTTGACCTAGTGGAATAGGATGCCAGGACCCCGTGGGTTGGGCTATCTATCGGCGCGTCCCCAGGTGGCGGATTGGGGAACGGTCAGGGGACTGGGAGCCCTGTCCTGGAAGCCAATGTGGCCTTACGGACGGGGTCGCCTTACTCCTGGTCAGTGGCAGAAATAAATAGGGTGATGGGAACCATAATTACCCAAAAGGTGTAAGGAATCGTGGCGACAGCTGAATGGCCGCTGGGGATATGCGGAACGAACGATCCCCTTGGGAAACCGACGAACCCTCATTGTAATCAGCCTTCCTCTGGTAACGCGGGGCTCTGCCAGAGTGACCAACTCTTCCCCTGCTACTCGTGGAAACAGAAATGAATGAAACAAATACAAACACCGAGGCAAAAAAAACAAAAACCAATTCCGAGGCTGGACAGAAATGCTCACCTCAATCTATAGCGGTGGCTGGGGATGAAAAGAAATGTCCATCCCAATCTACCGCTCGGAATGAGGCTGGACATGGCAGACTACCACGTGATATAATACAAAGGCCAAGGCGTAGGCGCATTTCCGGCGCCGATGCCAGAAGGAGAAAGAGAGCGATAGAGGCAGGAGTGGCAGCAACTATAAGTGCACTCTCCACCTCCTCCACTCCACCTTCAACAGCAAGGGCACTTCCTGCAACGGGCGCCAAGAGCTCCGCCTTGAATAAAGGCAAGGAACCGGCTGCCCCCGCAGGGAAGCGTCCATACTTGAGCACCTCCACGGAGGGAACCCCAAGAAGGTTGTAGAAGCTATGCAACGACGGTAATGTAGCTGCATCTTCCAAAACCTTCACGAAGGCCGCCGTGAGGCACTTCAAGGTTGCCAAAGATAGTGTGTGTTCGACGAGTCTTGGGCTTCCCCTGCCGATATGAAGAAGACGTCTCCAAGTGACTTGTCCACCTTCCTGGAAAGGACAGAATGGACGATGACCTAGGAGGACAACTCCTTGGGAGGATGTACAATGGGTCAAATGTGGCTTAAGTGCTGTAAGTCTACACTTACCCCCCCTACTCTACAGATACAGATACAGGATGTCAGGAAAAGTAAAATGAACAGACTACATAGTAAGAGTATCAGTTATGTCGTCGAAACTTCAGAACTTTTGCTTTATTTACTATAGGAGAAATTTGCTCTGCAAGAGGTTTGAGTTCCATGAAATGATGTCACTTATGTCCTGTGCTATTGGAAAACAACCTACAAGAAATTAGTTAATCTCACCAGAAACTTCAGAAATGCCTATCATTTTGATGATCGGATACATTAGGGTTATGTACTAAAGACCTCGCAGGTTTCCTCATGACCTAAATCAGCTTCCTTTATCTTGCAATTGTGGTCAATATCAATTGAAAAATTCCGATAATGTGTTAGTTGTTGGAAACTGGTCATGAATGGGTTTTTCGAAATTTCCAGTATTTCTATTTGATTCTAATTATTGTTCTCCAGGCTTTCGACTGTGGACTGTGTTTCTCTCTCATTTATTGATTTTGATTGCATTTCCAATTGTTGGGATCGGTTTTGAGTATTTTGGTTTCAATCTTTCCAAAAGATATTTCAATCCATCACACCCCCTAGTGAGAGTCAATTCACTTATTTGATTGTCTTCCCTGAAAAAGTTGTTATTTCTGAGCTTTTGCGAGAATCTGTAATTCCGATTATCTTAATTTCAACTCACTTGATATGGAAGATAATTTTTTTGTTTCCATCTCATTCCATTCTCCCAGATTATATTGCAAAAAGATTCAAATACCTTTTGAAGTGAAATTCCCAGCATGCTGATGAAGGTCATCAACTCCATCAATGCACGTATAGGAACAAGAGAGTGATACAAAACTCCAGCTGTCTCAATGGAGTCGACTGGTAGGTTTCCTAGTCACTTCCAATTTGGCTTTCAGGACACAGATACTCCACCGACATCTAAAAGACTGAAAATCACCCGAACCGTCGCTGCCTAACAAGAGTTTCTCAGACTACGTCATTAATACTAATAAGGATCATTATTTTAAACGAAACATGGACCAAGGATGGAAAAAAATTACAATTTGGTTGCCGGTAATAGGTCCGTCTACGTTTCACACTGGATTGAGAATTGTACATGTTGTTCTTCTGATAATGATAATGAATGTTAAAATGTAATGAGGACAAGAAAAATTCTGGAGTATAGTCAATGGGTGAGGTAGGATTTTTGATGATGAATATGATATTATTTCAGAGAAATAAAAAGTTCACATATGAATATTTTCATCGGAATGAATAACTTATGGAACTTTTCCTCATTGATAATCGTTCATTTTCATTCGGAACAAAAAACTTAACATTAACTTCAAATTCAAAACGAAGATTTGAAAATATTTTCATGTTCATTAATGTGTTTTCGTTAAAATTCACTGTTTTGCGTGAATTTCAATTGAATGATTCTCAATGATACTAACTTTACCGGACTAATGCATTACTCTGCGATTGATATCTATCAATACTTTATTAATAGTGTAATATTTGTTTGATATTTCTAGTTTCTAATTTCAGAGAATTATTAACTTACAGAGATGTTTTCGATACTTATATCTTTTTATATGTGGGCATTTTTTCAAATGAACTACTGGTTTTGTTTTTTGATTACTGAAATACCATGGACCCAAATAACGACTTCCTTCAGAACTTCCAAATCCCAGTACTTCAGAAAGTTATATCTTCTTGGATGCATACATACATTCTGCATTTTTCCTGACCTTTGAACTTAACTTCGTAATGATTCTTTCGAATCATTTATGTTTTTTTTTATGAATCACAAATGGACAGAAACGAATTCAAAACTTAGTCTAGTTTATTTCAATAAGTATAAGTATGATCAAGTATAGTCACAAATTGATTTGTTGCATTATGAAAACTTCTTTTGGCGATTTCATCGTAAGCACATATTTTTTTCCATCCATCTGTTCTGAAATGAACTGCTGTATAAATTCATACACTTCAGATATGCTGTGTTCTCTAAAAAGCATTCGGAGGCATTGAAACAGGTGATCTAGTGAGTTTTTCTTGGGAACCTAGTCTGCATATCAACCGGTTTTGTTGATTGAGTTTCCATTTGGTGCTATATTTCATCAAGATGAGGTATCTTTGCCAATTCAAAAGTAGCTAGATGGCAATCATCCAAACCGGTGGAAGTCTCACAATAGAGTTGGACCCCAATTTCATAAAGTATCAGCCAATTTCATCATATACATCTAACTCTGCTTGTGAGTTCCACATTCTTGAGTACTTGTTTCTTTAAGATTAGTTTCGCATGTATTCAGGCTCACATACTATTTTAAAATGGCAAACGACCGTCTCCAAACTATATCCGCTAACGATACATCCTTAAAAGGTTGAACCTTTCACAGAAACGTTTTAACATTAATTTTTTTTACAAACTCTGTAAGGAATTCTCTAAATTTATTCATAGAATATGCTCCTGATATTACTGGACCAATTAGAAGGATAGTTTTCAGAGTTCGTGGGGTGAGTGAATATAATTTATTTGAAACTATTAGAAAATTTATGAAGTGCTGACATGTGACAACGGGAACTGAAGATTATATATCAAAATTATGGTTTTTGAAAAGGTGACTCAAATTTTAAAAACAATTGGATTGTAATCATGAAAAGAATCATAGCGTGCTTTGTTTTGAACATGGGTATCGTCTGAACACTAGTTGTGGTGACTACGAAGTGCAATATAAAGGTAAATGCTAAATGAGCATTTATATTTGTGGCTCAATATCTCGTTAACAGTGTAGTAGTGGGAGAAAACGTTTGTTTATAGTAGCGTCACACAATATTTGGAAGACCTGACTCGCAGCTCCGATTTTGAAGAGGTTTCATTCAAGCGTTTTTTTATGCTGTTCGAATTTACAAACTTTTGAAGCGTGGACATAATTATTCATATCACTTAAAACAATATGCCTGTTATCTTCAGAAAAGATTTTTTGTGTGTCAATTATTATTGCACCAGTACATGTACATAATAACTATGGCACCAACATTACAGTTGATTTTTATTGTATATATTAATAATGGAACTCAGGCGTCTAAAAAAACCTTAGGAATATATGTTATACTTGAATCGATTATTATTTTCAAAATATATGTTTCTGAAGAATGAATTTTGGAAAACATCTGCAGGATCATTTCTGATTGATTTCAAGTCTACTGTAAATTTGGGGGATACAATTAATACCTTCATTCAAGAGTATTTTTTCACTGGATTCTCCAACCACAAAAGGTTCAGCTGACTGATGTTCTTATCTCCTAATAATTTTATCATTGAAAATAATTGGAAGCTTTTTTTTGAGCATGAAAAGCAGATGTAGTAACCATCTAGTGAATATATGTATGAATAAGAGATAATTGGTTGTTATATTACATTGACATGGTTTTTGTCAAAAAAACTCGTTGTAAGGCGTTTTTTTATTGTTTTGTTAAATATTCATTCATCATCAGGTGCGAAAACCATCAATTCCTTTTATACATCAATACCACTTACATATCTTTGTCTTCTGATCTTCTGCTACAACAACTAGATCATGGAAATTACTGTCTAGAGCTGAGTATATTATTGAATGTTTCTCATCACTTGACTGCAATAAATATTATTTTCATACAGTTTTTTACAGGAATAAACTTGCAATCTCCTAACATTTCTTCCCCAGTTGTTTTTGAAAGTATTTAGTTTTCAAATAGATGATCGATTGGAGTATAATTTATATATTTGCATCTCTCAGATGCTTCAGTCTCTTCATTATTATATCCATCGAAAACAATATGAACTATCTGATATAAGAGCCACACAGAACTGAAATTTTCATATATAATTTTGTCCCTTCTTTATAGGTTTCTGATTTCAAATAATATGAAAAAACAAAAATAAAAAAACCATAAGATGAAATTGACCAATACTTGATGAAAATGTATAACATTCAAGTAACACTTTATTGCGAGATTTTCAATGGACACATCTCACATAAATTATGATCATCCCGAAAAAAATATTGTAGGAATACTTTGTATACAGAGGGCTCAAAAACTCATGAAATTGGAGCCGGGGTTGAAACTCTCACCCCATATTCGAGATATTCAAAATGATGGGTTCAATTGATCAATCAAATGATTTTGAATGACTTGACACAAAAATTGTATAAAAAGTGAGTCTTCGTCTTTGGAAGGTATTCAGTATATCAGATTTCAGTTGTGATTGAAAATACATTTTTCATGACTATTGAAGAAGCATCAATTATTTTACCAATAAATTGATTGATCTAGCCGTTACTACGTGATAGGAAATCATAAAGAAGAAAAGAGAAATGAAACTTTCTGTTTTTTACCTCTTTTATTTGTTACTAACGTTACTGCAGTTTCGTCCTATACGGACATTTTCAAACTCATTTGTATAAGTAACATGCAGTAACGTTAGTTACAAATAAAAGAGGAAAAAAACATAGGAAGTATCATTTCTCTTTTCTTAATTATTTTACCGTATCTTCCGACCCAATCACAATACATAATTTTAAATACTCACAGAATATGGTGTTGGCGACGGACACTTGCAGATCGGTTTCGGGCTGTTTGTCCACTTGTCAGTGCGAGGAAGTGTCTATCATCAATATGAAGTCGATGATTTCCGATATTTGAAAATCGAATTCCCTTCAGAGTATCATTCCTCGAACTAGGCAGAAGCGAATAACAACATGTTTGTCAATGCCCTATCTGCCTGTGAGCGAGGTAACCAACCGCATATCAAAAATGTTCCCAATTCTTCATATACGGAAGACAACTTCACAGAATGAGTGGGCACACGTGGCGACTGGCTCTAAATCCAATCATCTAAAAGAACGATTCATTCAGGACAGTCTAAAATTACCTACACTGTAGGTTAATGGAATGACATCTATAAGAAAACAACTACTCCTCTGGCTAATAACACGAAGGGCGTTGGATCATATCCGACAGGTGTGTGTGCAGGATTCAGTATGTCATATTTTTATATTTTATAATTGAAGTGTGCAGTTACCTGTGCAGTAAGCCCGCGTATATTTAGTCTGTCTCAAGGGTCGGTAAATGTAAAATCTACTTTCTTGGTTGATTGAAGTATATACAATGTTCATAGCATATGATATTTTGTAATGAATTTTAATTACTTTTATTTCATTCTTATGAAAAATAATGCACCAAAATACTTGCTTGAAGAATAAATTTCATTAAGACTGACAAGAACAACAAACAATTATTGATTTTTCTGATCATGGTAGAATTTACAATGAAACATTTATTATGGATATTCATAATTTAGGTTCTTCAGTAATATATTGCAATAACTAGCTAAGTTTTTTATCGACCTTTTTGGGTAATTGTTACCTTCCACAATCTGAAAAATATAAAAATTATAATGGAGAACTTTATACAAGTATAGAAGGGCAAACTTTTTAGTTTAGTCCAAAATCTGCCTCCGTCTTCAGAAATGGATAAAAAATTCGAATATATTCGCAGTTATTCCTTTTTTGATAGCTTATTTCATTACTTCTTCGACAGGTGTCGAA
>WOGO01000279.1:4652-26109 GCA_015342085.1 Leptinotarsa defecta
TATGACGATTACAACTTTCATAACTTTTTGAATCGTTATATCTCAAAAACGGTGGCTCGTAGGAAAAAAGTATTCATACATTTTTTGTAGATAATTTTATGATCTACAATTTTTGTCTGAAGTATTTTTATGATAAAACTTACCGTTTTACTGTTAATCGCGAAAAACTATGTTTTTGACCTTTGACCTTGAATAAAAATGTTTACATATAGGGGAAAGAGGAACTTTCAAATTTTATTTTTAATCATATTTTGAACAATCTTACTGATTTTCAGCTTGGTGGGAATTTAGGTAGCTTCAAATGTTTAAATTGACCGGACTATATGATGGGAATACACATTGAGAAAGGAAAAGCATTCATTGTGCCAATATCCGTAGAAAAATCAAGTTATTTCAAATTTTACTGAACAGTTTTTAATCAAATGAGATTTTTTTATTTGTATTTGAAGGAATAACTTTCGAATGCCCAAATTTTTTTTTCTGTATCTGCACCGATACTATTCAATTTCCTGTTCAAGTATTATTCAACAATTAAATAAAGAAAATGAGTGATACTGAGTTTGATTTTCAGAACTGTTACATCATTAACAAAGTTAACTGGAAATATCAACAAACCTTTCATGCAGAATCCCAACTAGTAATAACACAGATCAAAGTGAATGAAACATACGAAGCCACTGAAAATCGCACAAAATTAATCCTCAGGATTACCACCAACTCGAACCTTTTGATATTCTAATCAAACTATTGCAACTAAACAGTGTATTAGCGAAGGCCCCCATTTGTAAGCCAGTGAAGCAAAAACAACCCTTATCCGTGTTAGGAATAAATATAAACGGAAAAATGTCGGTAAAATAGTACACCTGTCCTATTACTGGCAATATAAGGGCTATATATTCAGAGGCGTTTCTTGTGAGTTCGATTGAGGACCCATGAATTATTTATATGGAATTCTGTAAAATGCATTATTTTGTTCCATTCTGAGTGTGGAAAAAAATTATATGATCGGTCATGCATATATCATTTCAATTTTTCAATTGAGGAAATTGTGGATGAATTCTCAAAATAGAAATTGTATTTGCTAGTTTTTTTGAACGTATCGTAAATATCACAAGACGATGACGATCAAATTTAAAAAATAATTCCTTTAATGCGTTCACATCCCATGATAAGCTGCCAATATCACCGATTTCCTATCAATACTGATTCACATTTGTATACCAGTCTATTCGTTTACAAGATGTGCGGTTTTGAAATACCCACAATACATTTTCGGAAGCACTTGTATTGTCACTTCGCGACATAAATTAATACATCGCCACAAAAAATCTAAAGCACCCACATAGGGTGACCGAGGAGGTCAATCAATTTTATCCCTTTGTACTATCCGGCAACCTCGAAACCTTAAATAATCAGGCACATTTTATCAGAAACGTGGAGGGGCATCACCTTAAAACACATTTCCTTTTTAATGTCGACAGGATCATTCTCTATTATATTAGCAAGGACAGGGTCGATAGCCTTTTGAAGTAAATCCTGTTGAATTTCCAGGAAAGAAAAAGGACCAGAGGGAAAATGAAACCATATTGTTGAGAAAAAGCATCGATGAACTAATAACAGATAGCACTGTTTCGGCTCGCCATAGGGCTCATCAGGGGTGACACGAATTAGACTCAATTATCCTCAGAGGACAATACTGAGTAGTTAAAGGCGATGACATTCACCCCTATGAAGACTCCATCAACGGGATCGACATGACACACAATCTACGAATATCAAAGATAAACGGGGCTATCCAAAGCGATAGATCGATGTCAAAGCTTCACTTGGAGAGCCTCGTTTATCTTTGATATACATGGATTGAGTCTTTTGTGGATTCCAAAGGTAGCCATTACGTTCACTTCATCAGGCTTGTCCTTTAAAGAAAAGTAGTTTTATTTTGAGGACAAAACTCCTTCAAAGAAAAGAAGTTTTGTTTTAAGGACAAAACTCAAGCACTACAGGAAAATGAAAGACTTCTCAAACAGTGGTACACTGAGGTATACTGAGTTGAACCTCAAAACGATGAACAGCCACAGTTAGTCGTGTATTTCTGATATGTACCGCTCTTGGTGGAATCAAATGTGCCAACTTACTGAACATTTCCCGTGAAAGTATCTAGAGAAGAGAGTCAAATCCCCAACCTTTCTTCTGTGTTCCAGACTATCAAAGTTTTTAAGTGATGTTCGCGTCTATAATCAGGCGGATTACTCCTTTCTGGATGGAGCGGAGCTCCATACATGAGAACAATACTCCAAAGAAGATAGTTTGAGCTAGTCTGTAGTTTTTCTTTGTAAAAGATTTATGTATCTGTCTGTTTTTGTATTTTTAACTTACTATACGTACTTATTGTATCAAAATGGCCAAATAACGTATTATTATTATATGAAGATACGGCCGCCACGAGAACCGTAACAACGAATCCACTTGACCCCTCATTCAACAAAATCGAATCAGTAGTTTAGATACTACTGCTGAAATCGTAACCCTTGTTAGGCCCTCAAACAAAGGAAATGGATATCGAGAAAATTACTCTCAGGGATATAGTGAAATCACATTACCCATGAAAGCACTGGGTATAAATTTACCTTGTAAATTCTCGATTTTTCAAAAATACGATGAGTTGAATGATATCTATTCATTAAAAAAAAATAAAGAAAAAAATAATTTTCAAAATTCAATAAGTGCTAAGTCACCGGAAGACAAGATAAAGGAAACTGATAATTCTGGGACCTATGAAATGAGGTATGAAAATAAACTGGAAAATTCATTGATCTACCTCGAAACAAGTAACATTTGGAATATGTGGTGGAACCCAAACTTGATGATGAATGTATTTAACTCGGATCCCCCATACAGATGCCCAGATCAAGCTATGTGGGTACGAAAATAATTGGTGCGAGGAAATAGGTCAATATCGAACATAAAAATACGGTAAGAGATAAGAATTGAACTCCTGAGCACAATAAGGATGTATAACAGAGATTTTAGCGGCAGGTTATGCAAGAAAGGGACAAAAACAGCTCCTTAGGTCTATCATTTTATCATTAACCGATTTGAAACTGTGATTTCCTTTATTTTTCAACCAATATTTAAATTAAGGTTTAGAGAAGACAATAGACTTGGGATATAGAAAAACAATTTTCAAAATTGTTGGGTGTCATGCAACTCGAAAGACAAGATGAAGGAAACTGATAAGTCTGGGATCTATGAAATAAGGTACGAGATTAGACTGGAAAGTAACTCTTTCTAAATGATGACTCATCCCAAGGTGTGTATATATCTGTCGAAAGGATGTATGACTCTGAGTTCACTTATGGTTATTAACAGCGCCCTCTGCAGAGGTGATATACGTCGAATAAAAGCCCCTGTCCCTGTACCTGTCCCCGTTATAACATCGGATCAAGAAGAACATATCAGTTCTTCAATCTTTGATCCTGTTAATGAACCTAAGCAAGGTGGTGCAGCCAGGAAGCGACTTGCCTTGTCAAGGGCAGGATATCTCATGAATTTGTCATGCACCAAATTCTTGAGCAGAAGGAGAATTTTCATCAAGAGAGAAAGCACACTCCCCCCTGATCAGGTCAGCGTATGCTTCTGTTCAAAGGATAATTAACAAAACCAGCTCTGTATGGCTGAATCTATTATATCGTCAGGTATAGCTGACTTACAGATGCCCTAATATATAAAGGTTGCTGCCGTTATAAGATGGAAATCTTTCACCTTGAATATCCGACAACCTCAATATCGACCAAGAAACTGGAATTTCTTCAGTATGCCAGTATGGCCACCACGGATGATTTTTCAGAAAACGGTCCACAGGTAAGATTGCGGAGCGTCACATTCCGGCCTGGGTGCCTACAGGTTACCTTCGAGCATCAGAAGAGCGTCTCCTGGCTGCTTGGTGCAGCCATGGGAGTGCGACCCCTTGATTGAGGTAAATCTACCATGATCAGAGTGCGTGATTCTTCACAACTGACTTTAAAGAAAAGAAAATAAATAATAGACTTCATGCAGATCTGGTCTTATTTGATCGAGTTCGGTTACCACCATTGTCAGTTCGGTTTCTTTTATACTGGCCTAAAGACGATCTACTCGTTGTTTTCTTGCAAAAAATAGATTACCATAACAATTCACTAGAAGAAAATTTCCATTCAGGAAGTTTTTTCACTTTCCATTCGTCCGTAAGATGTACATGCCAATTCTCAGTTCAACTGTTGTACTTTCTCGAATGTCTCTAATCCTGTCTACGCCACTGATGGAACATAGCGTTACCTATACATACACCTGGTTGGATAATAACGGGTGAGTCACAACAACGGCTAGGGGAGAAAATATGAGAAACTTGTAGGCGCTTTTTTATAGTTCGTACTTTGGGGGTGGTACGAGATGGCACAGGTTTCACATGTAAGGAAAATGTGAGGGACACTTTTAAAAATGTTCACAATTCATAGTTCGATAGTTTGGAATTCTGAAGTATTCAAACTTTTGATCGGACAATTTAACCGTAACGTCATTTCGATTGTTTTTAAGCTCAGTCATTACACATTTCAGCGTTTTTTTTCTTTATAATGAACTTAGTTCTCGAAAGGAATTCTTTTAGGGAAAACATTATTTTGATGCATGATCCTAGTTTGAATATTATTAAATATTATATGGGAAAAACTTTTCGGCTTTCTACTTCTTCATACAAAAAATGTGGGAAAATGCGGAAGGAAGCTCAAAATAGACTCTTCGCAAAGATGTATAGATCATACAGAAAAGTTACTTTCAGATACAAACTGAAAGAGAAAGTTCTCCCGTTCACATGAAAATTGACATAAAGAAATATTATGATAAATGCTTTATCTTGTAATGCTATCCTGAACGGTGCTGATGAGGTAATAAAACAAGTGTCTTATTCCGAAACTTCGAACTCCGCCATTGAGGATGATACTGTCCATGTAAGTGAAATTTTTTATCGTAACTCTTCCATAAATTATATTGTGTAAAGCTCCTGCGAATGATATCCGACTCAATTTCATAACAAATGTTTAAGAGTACAAACTGAATGGGAAAAAATGATTTTCATATAACTCAATGTTTATGTGAAAGTAGTTGTAATCTAGAAGTAGAAAGCCAAAAACTTTTCTTCCCCAAAAACTAATCTTTCCTAAAAATATATTCCTTTCAGTGTGATAAATAGTACGTATGGTACATGATGAGATAGAAAACGTACGGCAAGGCATACCTGCCAGGGAGAGAATTTTTCACAAAAATCAAAAAATATGATAACAAATTTTCACATGAAAAACATTGTGAAACCTTTAAACCTCCAAGCTAGTATGTTGTCCTTCAATTTTGTATAAATAGGAATGGGGGTCGAGTGATACCTCATTGAAAAAGCCGTTCATTTCCCTATCGATACTGATTCACATTTGTTTATCAGTCTACTAGTTTAGAAGATGTGCGGTTTTGAAATGCCCTCAATACGTTTTCGGAAGCACTTGTCACTTATCTCTGTATGTCTGTCTGTCACTTCGCGACATACATTAGTATGTATGTCGCCAATGTATCGCTACAAAAAATCTAAAGCACCCACGTAGGGTGACCGAAGTGGCCAGTCAATTTTATCCCTTTGTACTATCCGGCGACTTCGAAACCTTAAGTAATGTAGAGGGGCATCACCTTAAAACATCATTTCCTCTGAAATGTTAACAGGATCATTCTTTATTACATTAACAAGAACAAGGTTGATATTCTGAAATAAATCCTGTTGAATTTCCAGGAGGCAAAAAGGACCCAGAGGGTAAAATGAAACCAGATTTTTAAGAAAAATCATTGATGAACTAACAACAGATAGCGCTGTTTCGGCTTGTAATATGGCTCATCAGGGGTGCCGCGAATGCATTACTAGAGTCAATTGTCCTCAGAGGACAATACTGAGTTATTAATGGCGATGACATCTACCCCTACGAAGATGCCAAGTATGGGATCGACAAAAGACTCAATTCAACATAAGCACTGCAGGGAAATCCTTAAGGCGCTTTCAGAACGATGCCCGTGCGAAAGTAGCGATTCACAATGGATTTGAATCGCTAAAGATTACATCCATTCGGAAAAACGTTCTCAGGAAGTTTTTTCCACATAAACGCAGTTCTCCAAATGAAAGAGTTCTTAAACGGTGAAGTTCGGGGCGTACTGAGTTGAACCCCAAAACGATGAGCAGCCAAATTTCGTTGCTTATTTCTGATATGTACCGCTCTTGGTGGAATCAAATGTGGCAAGTCACTTGAACATTTCTCGTGAAAGTATCTATAGAAGAGAGACAAATGGCCAACGTTTCTTCGATGTTTCAGACTATCAAGATCTGATCTGACCTTAATAAAGCATCAAAAGTTGCTAAGGTGTGTACAGTGTTCTGGTTCGGAACAGTATTCCAAGCTTTTGGGAAGCAGCCTTTGCAATTTCAGGGACATGATTGTTCCAAGATTTTGAGAAGCAGCCTTTGTAATTTCAGCGAAATAATTGTGCCAAGACATATTGGTGTCTATTTGACCTTCAACAAACCTATATCGAAGCAGAAAGCAGAATCCTCTGTCATGACATTATTATATCCGGTTCGGAGACATTTATCTTTTTGAGAAAACCGATGCCTGAGTTTTTGTTGCATTGAATTGAAGCTGTTCAGTTTTACCCTAATTCGAAATCACTTCTAGATCTTCATTAGGATATGCAACCCCCTACTAGGGTCAAGATGTGCATCCGTAGCTGATATCCCCGAATCCAAATGGAATGACGAGATAAGTGTGCTGTCGTCAGCAAAGCAATATATTGGATTTTTTTGCTTTTTCCAATAAGTCGTTGGTATACAATAAAATGGATGGATCCTTGGGGAACACCAGCGTGTCGAGTGTTAGTATTACTGTTGTTCTAGAATAGGTTTACACGAATCACTATGACGTAGACTGTCAAGCATACGAATTATTAATTTTTCAGTAACAAAAACCCTATTGATATTTGGTGCTTCTACATATAAGACGACATTAAAAGACAGAACAAAATTTAAAAAAACCTAGGTCTAATAGGTGTTCTTCACTCAATATCCTATCAAATTGACTGTAAGGCTATTTCTCTGAAGCCACATTGAGAAATTTTGAATTATTATTCAGATTATCCTAAAGTTCCGAAGGTCTGTTGGATTCTTCATAAATAGAAGAGTAAACAGCAAAAAGAGTTATTGAGATTATCCTGATATGTTCAAATCATTAATATAGAGCAAAAACATTAATGATCAAGACTTAAACCATGTGAAACTCCAACTCCCAAATCACAGGTATCCGAGTTCATATCATACCATTTCATATACATGGCTTTTTCATGTTTTATATAGATATTTTCAGAATCATATTTTGCCAAAGTTACAAGTATTTTCCAATATCCTCTAAGATTTCTAGAGTAAATTCTGTTTGTGAATAATATCTGTAGTTATTTTGAATGTTTGCTATTGAATGAGTTAATTTAATAATCATCACAAATATTGCATATTTTGGGTTTTTCATACACAAGTATAAATCTTGAACCCAACTACGTGCCTAAGTAAATTACATACCTTGGCCAAGTTCCCATTTCTGTTGAGTGTAATTTTAAATCAAAACCAGTGATGAATAAGATCCATAAATGATTGAAAAAAATTGTACATAGTAAGTGCTATCAAGTAGGTACTTAACGTGAAAGAAAGCCCGAAATCATTTCAAAATCCTCTATCAAAGAAAATACATCAAAACTGTGAAATTCTCAGTTCGATGTTGATTTATAAAGTGATTAATAGATAACATCAAATAACATATCAAACTTCTCAACTGACAATTGTGTATTATCTACTGTTCAAAAATAACCGCCAATATCAAAAATATGTTACGTCTATGTTGAGCAGAATGAAGTTCGACAAAAGAGTGACATTCCTCAACTCTCAATAGAACTCCAACAATTACTTCTCAATCGAAATATAGCCAGGTATTCATATAATTGGGACCTAGAGAGGAATGAGAGTTATTACTATAGCGACACTCCATGGTAACGGAACTGGGGTTGATTCGCTTTCGCTCATGTACCACTTGACAGCAATCGATGCGAAGTTAGAAGTTACATGGTAGTAAATAGAACATTACAATAAGATGAAATATTGAAACAAGATTTTTTGATGGAATCTATTAAAAACCCAACTGAAATATAGAAGTATGTGTAGCTCGCAATTAAGATTTGATAGAACTAAACAGAACTGTTTTTTTCACATCTTTTTTTTTAATGATTTTCAATAACTTCAGTGATAATTTAAGATTTCAAATAAGATTTGAAAACTTCAAATTGGAAAAGTTATTTTATACAGTAGATCTAAAAAGTTAGATTTTCTTGATAAAAAAGATAAAATAATACTAAATCTTGCTAAAATGTACTGATCTATTGGCAGAATGAAAACCTTTCATGAATTCTGGTAAAAAATACATTATCACATTGAAATTGATATATGATCTATAAAGTAGGTATTGTTTTTTTCATAGCAGGTTTTGTTGATACTTAAATACATCAATTTTTGTTTTTGAATCGGTTCACTTTAGTAGAAAGTTCAACACTAATAGAGAGGTAGTCAAAAAATTATATACATTTTCTAACCTACATTATATACATTTCCTAACCAACTGATAAGAACTCTTTTTACATTTGCTGGTGCACAAAATAGTCTTACAATAAAACTGTTTTTTATTTGAAATCCAGTTATAAGAAAAATGAAGGGAATGTAAAAAATGTTTGGCACAAGTTAGTTAACAAATATTCAAGGAAAAAATAATGACGGTTGTTTGAAATGAAAAGTGAAAACTAGATGTGAAATTGAAAAAGTTCCTCAAATAAGTGACATAACTTTCATAACGTTTTCTATTGGTGAAACTAGTGGCAACCAAAGAGTGGCATGCAAAGAGAATCAACTTTCAAACACAAACTGGAAGAAAAAGCCCTCCTGAAACAACTACTCTCATATAAACATTGAATTACACGAAAGGAAAATTCTTTCGAAACAAAACTTTTATATTAACACTAAATTATACAGAAGACACTATCCTCTACTCAGTTTGTATTCTAAACATTCGTTATGAAATAAAATCAGATATCATTCACAGGAGTTCTACAGTATTTGTTTCGAAAGAATTTTTCTTTCTTGTATGAAAGTAGCTGTTTCAGGAGGACTTTCTCTTCCAGTTTGTGTCTGAAAGTTACTTCTTTCCCAAAAATTAGTCATTCCTAAAGATATAACCCATTCAATATAATTGAGATCTGATCTACTGAGTGTTGGAATACGAATAAGAATTGTTATTTTTTCATAATTTCAAAGTGACAAATTGACAAAAATAATTGTGACTTTGATCTAAATAATCATTCTGGACACAAATCCTTATAACGTCAATATAATATTAGAATAAACGTTAAAAAACATGAATAATGAACTACCACTTGTTACAGTGCTCACCTAAAAAAAATCCAAGCTATTTTTCATTCATTTCTACCATTGTAAAATACAATTATAATGTTATCTCATAATGCACAAGAAACTTGAAATAAATATATGTGACCATGATCATATAAATATTAACATATATGTTCATCACTACTCAAGGAAGAGGATAAAAATAAATAACTCAACATTTGTAATATCTCGTTACGTGTCATCATCCTGCCAAGCACCAAAGCCGTATGACCTTAAAGAGTTCTTGCTGAAAAATCCGCAATGAGTGAAATTTTCATTGACCTGGTTTTGGAATGGAACATGTGAATTGACACTCCTTTTACTAAGGAATATAAAATATGCACTTGCCTGGGATTGATTTTACTAATAGAATGTGGAGTTTCCAGATTACATTGAATTCGAATTTAGATAAGATTTGTATTTTATGAGGTCTGAGATTTCTTTTGAAAAAGGGGACAACAAAAAACTATTTCTTCTGAATTATTCCAAGTTTAGCTTTCAACAATTTACTCAAAACAATTAGTTAATTACAATTTTGAGTTGTTATAAGTTTGTCAATTTTTAACAAATACACAATCTCTGAGGGCAAACTGTCAGTTTTTAGTTTCGAATAGTGGTTTTTATTACATCTCAGGAATTATTACTATGGTAGACCAAGTCTCAAAGTTAGAATACAATATAATACAATTGAAAAAAATAGTCAAAATTCAATAGTTTATTGAGCAGTGAAATAAAATGCTTTCAATTCAACAACTTAAACAACAATCAAAACAACAAATTACGAATTCACTACCTGTTTACTTCATGAAAATTATTGACATGATAATAATTATACAATTTTCACAATGAATTTTATTTATTAAATTATTATGGAAACTGTAAAATTATTTTCAATTACTAACCTTTTTAGTCACCACCATATATTTTTGTATGGTCACTTTCAAATTCAAAAATAACATACAAGTAATCTTTCTAGTAATCAAATAAAAAACAACTGTAGCAAATGAGTAGTGTTCTGATAATAAAATTGGTTTCTACTGAGAAAATTCGATATGATTTTCTCAAGAATACACAAAATTATCAAATTACTTCTGCTGAAAATAGTGAGCAATGAACCTTTCATAACTCGACCCCAATTACTAATTTAGTCTTCCTTTGATATCTTGAAAACTAATTAAGGTTCACCCTTAGCCTAATCTCCATATGATGTAAGAAGTAAGAAACAGCTCAATCATTCCTCAAATTATGTAAAAATTAGGAATGGGGCACCCAAAGCAATTTGTGATTTTTTTTGGTATTCTCATCTTTCACAGACTGAAAAAAACAGCTCATAATAGAGTTCTCTGTACAGGTGTTGAAAGGGGAATTTTCTAGGTCATACTACTAAGTTTCTATGTGCATTTTTTAGTAACTTGTCGTATTGTAATAATTATCAAAAAATTGCACAAATGTTTTATAACACGTATTATTTCAAAGTTTTTAATCAAAATCTGAAGTACAGGGTGATTTCGTAACATGAGTTCGCTATTATCCTAGCATTTTATATATCTTTATAAAAGATAGGTTTTTCAAGTATGGTCTATTTCTAAATAGTTATTTGATAGACATGCCTTTCAGTACATTCAATAAGGTATGTTACTTTTTTTTTGTTTCAAGATGTTAGGTTTTGTTTGCAAGCTCAGATATTTTTGTTTTGAAAGAAGCTTTAACATCACCAATTTAAAGTGTAGAATATAACAATATTAATTACCAATAAAAGGTGTTGATGGTCATCTGCTTGCTACATGACTGTTATTTTTTTACCAGAATAAACAAATTATCTTGGTATGTGTTTTCATTCGTTTCAGATTGTTATCAGTACAATTCATCAACATTTCATGTGGAATTCTAAACTCCTGTAAAGTCTGTTGAAGAGAAATATTTGTTTATAACTTTTTTTCATCAGTAGCTAGTCTGAATTATTGATGAGTTATACTTTGGTATTCCTTTTTCTTTGAATAATGGATAATCCATAGTGTTGCCAAATTCCTGTTGATAAAACTCAACCCCAAATTGATTTTTTTTTTATAAATAATCTTGCCATGACCAGAAATGTGTTATTATTAAATTGGTAAATTCTTGTCTCCTCCATAGTAATAAACTGTTCAATTGACGAAAAAATGCAGTCCTTTCTAGGTGACAAATCAACTACAGTTCTCTCAGTATAAACCTGAGAATGCAACAAATTACTGTATTCAAAATCTCACAAAAATCAGACATCAGAAAAACGTATCCAACTGATTTCTCAACAAGTACAGTGAAACTACCAAAGCCTAATATTCCTTTGACACACATTGTAATTTCGAAAGCTCCATCACTACTCTTAGGGGAAAAGCGAAAATATCGTAAAAGAAGTACACAAACTAGTCCGGAATTGAATGTTCTTTCAATATTATTATTATTATTAAAAAATATTTGAATGAATGGTATTTGGAATGATATATTAGCTACTTCAAAATTTTGAGAAATAAGGAGAAACTACCAAGTACAAATGGTAGTTTCAAATTTTTGTAGATGTAGGAGTTAAAAATGCAAATAAGCTGAGAATATTAAGACAGATAGTAGATAATTGTCTCAATATTTTTTATCCATTTTGACAATAGGATTGAAAATCTATTTGTTTTTTCGAAGTAATATAATGACAGAAATAGTTTCAATTCACTTTAATGAGATACATTGAAATTGTCATTAAAAAAAGTAACAGGAATATTTGGACTGGAAAAATCAAATATGATAAGTTATTGATGAATAGGATATTTCTTTTCTGCAAAAATTATTTTGGTGTTGACACAGTAACTTTTCAGGTTGAACTAGAAACTTAAGTCTTCTAAACATGTGCATGTTTTTATTTCTACTTTAATTTACCTACTTTACAAGTCTACAGAAGGTGAAGAAACCCAAAAATGATTTTCATTTCTAAATTCAAAGCAATTTGTTTTTGCAAAATGAAAGCAATGATTCATTGAAACCAAAAATGTGTTCAGACATTGAAATCGTGCGACTAGTCTATTTTAGCGGTGCAAAAAAAAACAGAAAAAATGCTCAATTTTAAATTTTACCTAATGTTTCTATGTTGTTTTGGTTGCTAGGGTTATCTGTCGCCAAGGATACGAAAATGGGCCGAGATTTGACAGCTGGCAGAAGTTATTTTTCAAATGGTGACAGTAGCTTGATTTCGAAATTTTTTATCTTCATATGGTCACGTTAGTATTGAGGTATATCTCCATTTTCAAACTAATATATTAATAACTCACAGGAACTGTTGTTTATTGATTATTTAACACAACCAAAGTTCACAATGGACATCGTCGATAATGGAGGAAACTGCAATTGATTCGAATTACATGGTTAATCCGCAAGGCGCATAGTAATCAATACAGCACAAAAAACTAAAAATATAGACAGAAAAACATTGATTGAAATACAATGCTCACCTTCCTTTATGTCCAGGCAATAGTTTATCATTATGTGATAAAAAGTTCAGTAGTTATGAAATCATAGGTAGGTTGTTACTGTTGCTATGGTAACACTACAAATTTTCACTTTTTACTGTCCTTTTCATTCAATTTTTCATTCATATATTCGGGTACTTACATGTTTACATTCACTCCCGTTCTTCAATGAAATATCATTTTCTCCATTACGGTAATCACATTCACTGCAATTTCTAAATTTTTGAGGAAAAATGTGAAACAGTCAATATTTACAGTTAATTTTGAAATCCATTTCTTTTATCTTTTACCCTCCATTATATTGGATACATTTCCATTACAAACGTTTGGGGGTTTCAGTGATTTTTTGTTTTAGAGGAAAACTCTGATTCTGATTATGTGCTGCCATCTTTCAAAAAATAATTCAAATCAACTGTAACATACTGTACAGGCATACAGGCCTTTGTATATAAACATTACATAAAGGTAACGCTGTAACTACTGCAAGACATGGTTAGAACTTACTTAAACTAGATGACGCTTCTATGCAACTTTCACTTACAATTTTAATTTATACGATGCCTTATTCAAAAAAATTATAGTGCGTTCTTGAGTGGGAACATTCAAAGTCTTATTTATCAGTCGACATTTCATTGTACAACGTTGATAAGAAAAATTATTCATCGTGAACTCTTTTTAGGAAATCAAAGGAAGCTCTCATGGGAAACAAATTCAGAAATTTTAATAAGTGATTATTCGTTTTTGGTTTCTTTATTCAAACAACAAACAAGACGGTTATGATATTACCACAGATTATATATCTGATATTACCCAGACTCACACACGAGCGCCCTCAACAGTTACTTTCCCTAATCATACTCGTGTGAACTTCTGTTATGATATGCTGTTATGTAGCGAACGATTTTTACAGTATTATAGGTTGCATAACGCTAAGTACCACAATTTCTGAGTTTAGCACAGAGACGGTCCTACTCTTTTTGTAGATTGGGTCTCTTGTGGATATAAAAAATGTTACGTGATAATATATAAAATTTTCGTTTTCAGCAGACAAGGAAATTATGTACTTTATATTTCAATAAAACTAAAGTTGCAATATAAAATATATACAAAAATTGTATTCTTGGACGTGAACGATTTAATGTTTTAATTCTTCAAACTTTTGGAATAATCATTTCACTTCCGCTTTGGACTACTTTCTTTTGGATGTCTTATTAAGAAATACATAGTATATTAAAATATTTGACTTTATTTTTTTTATCTTGTTTCTCTACGCCTGCTAACAACTTTACTTGTTTTTCTCTTCACTTGTTGATCTATTTCTTCTTTTCTATACTTAGTAAACTCTATTTTTTTTCCTTTCCTGCCCAACAAACATTTTGTTTTTCGATTAGGTCCCTGATCCTTCTGAAAGAAAACCGTTTACGTTAGTATTTATCGAAGTGTAGAGTAATAATTAAGTAATTTAGACGTCGAAAAATGACATTTTCCTGAAGCCTATATCTTGAAATCGGTCAGACCTGTAAGAATAGACTGGTTTTTTCAGTATCATTAATAGTTCACATGACTGCTATGGAATTCAACGTTTTTCGGTTGGTTTGCCAATCGGATATTTTTACTAAAATTAAATGGTAGTTACAGATACTAGTAAACAGTACTGAATAGGGGGTTGTTGTTTGGGAGATTCAGCTTCTGTTACCCAAGAATTTGGTACAAAGCACATTCATGAGATATCTTGCTCGTTCGAGGGCGATAAGTCGCCACCACGTAATCTCATAGGTTTGTTAACAGAATCTACAGTTAGAGAACTGAGAAGCTCTTGTAATGAATAATACCTAGAAACGTGTAGGTAAATATTTATTAAAAGAATACCACATGATAATTACGCTTGAAATATAAGAACATATGCTTTCACGATTAAAGAGAACAAAATCTGGGATGGTAGGCCGTGATCGAATGAAATCTAAAGTACCAAACGTTTCGTCTGACGACGTAAAAGACGAAACGGTACTTCAGGATCCATTCGAACACGGTTCAACGTCTCAGATTGTGTTGCTTTTAATAACGCTAACCTGCTTGGAATAACCCCCATTAACTTTCAAACTATGTATCTCCAAATTGGTAAATCACCAAGCAACATCAAAAGCTCTATGAACTGTCTTTATCAATTCAGTGTATCCTCTTGATCTCACCCATTTGAGGGGTTATTATAAGTCTTGCCAAAACAGACATGACAACTTTTTAATTTTTGGAGTGTTTTTCACCTCTCTGACCAGCTTAGGCAATCTGTTTATTGTAATATGATTGTTGAAATTTCGGCCGTAACAATTAGTTGAAGGCGTGTTTGCTTTCGACAATATACCGGAAACACCAATGAGTCATGGAATTTGTGAAATAAATTAAAACAAATAAAAATTATAAGACTCTTTACTTCATAGTTCAGTCTAGTTGTAAACCAATGAAATAATCGTAATAGGTGAGTGCCACTGAATTCCAAAAACAATTTTCTGAGTTCTATTTTTGAATCATTCAATAAAATCATAAATTTGCAATTGTATCACTGCTTTGAAAAACCCGGACACATTTGTCTAAGATTATAACGATATTGCCTTTGTCTGATTACAATCAACAACGTATTTTACATCATTGATATGATACTTTCATTTCCTTTTTGCCGAATATTGTTGTTAGTTTGCTTATAATGATTTTCAAAAAAATTTTCGATGAAACCTTTTGGAAGTCTGTGATACGTATGTAATTATACTCTCAACAAGGACCTCAACCCCAGCCTGTTGCCAAGATCTTGCTGAAGGGGGAAGGAAAGTACAGATGGAAGAACAAGAAAAGAGAGAAAAGAAAGAAAGAATGAATTGCTGAAACGACTTTTGAAAAAAGAGGCACATAGAAAGCGCTTGCAAAGAGAAGAGAAAAAATCGTTCTGACAATTGAATGAAATCAGTCAAGTTCTTCGAGGTGCATCTGGGAAGAAGTATAGATTCTCAAATGCTGAGTGAGAGAAGTTGGGAACCAGTTGAGAAAAATTAACGAACTAGTCAGGAAATAAGTAGCCAAAAAATTGAATGAACGAATTCAAAAATCAACTCGAGCTTGCCTAATATATTCAGACAATCTGTCCCTCTTGAACGGAGAACACGTTTCTGCAAGGAAGTCATAGACCGGGTGTGTCTTCAAACCTGAAGGTGCTTTGGTTATACTAACTTCTAAGGAAGAGGAAATTTCGTTTCCAACTAAACTTGTAGAGCAAATCATTAGTCGATAGAAAGACTGGTCAAAATGAAACAGTTATTACAAAAAAGGATATTTATCTTTATCTATCGCGATTATATATACAGGGTGGTCCACCACATTTGCCTTGGTATGTTTACGAGAAATGAAGAGAGTTAGGGGAAAACTTTTAGCACAGTTATATGTGGGTCCATGAGGAGCATATTCCAAAATTACTTAGAAATATACAGGGTGACTCTCAAAAAAGTTACATACCAAAGTTATATATTTTTTTATGAAACACCCTATATTTTTTTATATTTTTAGATACTATAGACAAAATAAATGTGAGTTGATATTATATTTACCATACTTAAAACTGACCGTTTCTGAGAAATTTTGAGAAATTAAAAAAATATAGATCATAACTTAAAAGTTGTTTTCACCCTGTAACGTGTAACAAGCTGCTTGTGATTAAATGTACTGCTTAGTTCAAAGGTTAAAGTTAACTACTATATGAAATTTTTAATGCAATATTTTTCCGAGTGGCGAAAAAAATGCCTCAAAATTTGGACACATATTTAAAACTTCTTAAAGTTGAATGGAACACCCCATATTTGGGGGCGTAATTTGACGCAAAAGTAGATTTCCTTCAAAACTATATAAGGGTTCCCTATACCTATCTCTTTTGCTTTTTACACAAAAGGCGTTTTTATATTTTACTTATGAGTAATTTTTTTATCTTCAAAATGAAACACGCTGTGTTGTAATGAAAAGCCTAAAAAGCATTTTAAATACCTTTTTATTGTAGAATACGTAGATTCGCTAGAAGCAAAAGTTTAAATTTTTTGAAATAAGGAGTATCCGAGGCGAATGTGGTGTGCCACCCTGTATATTTTACTTAAAAAAGTGGTAGAAAGAATTTGCGAATTACGGCAATTCTGGCCAATTCTGTCAACGTACGAGGAGCACAACCAACAGAAATTTTCGCACCGTGTAAACACTTTAGATTTTGTGATGGTATTGGCACATACTTGAAGAGAAACTATAATGTTTTTTAATAACACTTCATTGCTAGAGTTTACATAACCGCAAAACGTGTTTCGCATTATACCAATAGTTCTTTTTAGGCATATTTCCTAATGAAAAAGTTATTGTACTGTAAAACACGTGTTGCGGTTTTGTATTCACAGATTACAAAACTATGTTAAGACATACACGCCCCGTAAGTCTGACTTATACAGCTTTCTGACGTCACACTTGTTATTGGTGCCTGCGGTTTCTGTTCAAATTTCTATCATTTTTCATCATTCACGATTTTTTTACACCTATTAAATTTTTTTTCATGTATCCATCTGGCTTATTCTATACTTTTCAAATGAAAAAAGTCTTGCCTTACAATTTTGTTGCAACTAGAAATAGACGGTTCATTCTATAAAGCATTTATTCTAGTAGAATTCATAATCTGACAATGATAAAAATACAGAAAGTTGTATTTGAAACAAATACGGCTAAGTTCCTGATCAAAGCAATTTCAAGTCCAATTTACGATTATTTTTTTACCTCTAAATACTAAAGTCAGTTTTTGTTGTTAGTAAAAAATAGTTTTCAAAATATTAATCACATTCGAATATTTTACAGTAAGCTGTCAATTATAACCCTATACCACAAAAAATCGATGAAAAGAATCATGAAAATCATTACCAGGTCAAACTGCGTTTTTTCTAAAAGTAAATAGAGGGCGACTTGACGTGCCGGTATAATAGTTTGTTTATTTTCCCACTGTTCGACTCGACACCGGCCCTGCTGCTGTCACCTAATCCATCTGTGTGTTGCTCTTCCACACTTCTATGCATGCAAAACATTTCAAAGTAGATCAATCTGCGATACTTGAAAACGCATGTCAAGTTACTTGTGCATTTATCAACTGTTAAGGAGCTCGCCATCACAGATTCATCTGGCCAGAGTGACAAAAGAAACAGTAATCCTGTGAATTGTGTTGTTTACATCCCGATTTGTTGACCAACAAACATGAAAAATGACCGTGAAAGAGAATTATTTATCGGTTAACTACTACTCGGTCGCCATCTTTTAAGTGACTTTTTCTTCGGTGTAATCTAGATTTTTGAATAAAGTTTACCCTAATAATGATTAAGTACTGTTGAACTCTTGTGGACGGCTACAAAGTGCAATATTTGCTCGGAGGTTCAGGAAGAACGGCGGCCCGTAAAAACAAAAGGTAAGTCGGCAGTTTTACGTCTTTACGGTAATACTTGGGAAGATATTTACGATTCTGGTACTTGCTACTTTTATATCACGATTTTCACTTGTATTGTGTAACCGTTATGAATTATCTAAAGAAAGTCACTCAGAATGTAAGTGAATTCGTTTACCAATAATTCTAAAATCTTGAATTTGATCGCTGATTTCGCAAATTTTCAGTTGGGCACAGGTGGATAGTTTCACGTACGAAATCCTTATAAGGAAATCGATATTTTTAAATAATTGTTAACCATTTTTCAATGGCAATATTCATAAACATATGTACCTATCAACTGTATAAATAGTTATATTAAAATGTCATCTGAAAGATTTGCCATTTGGGAGTTCTTTCCTACCTACCTACGAATTGTTATTTATTTGCCCGCATTAATTCAATGAAATAATTTGTACATTCCCTTCCAAAAATAACCATTAATGTAATCACGTGATATTGTTATAACTCAATGTGTAATTATTGAAACGTAAATGTCGGTTCGAGAAATGAAAGTTTTACCACAAACTCAGCGAAAATCGATAAACAAATTGATAGAAAACATCAGAGAAATAACTTTTGTCTCTCTCCGATGACATCTTTTCTAATTTTTCACTGACTTCGCACAGTTTTCACAATGTGCGGGTTAATCCAAGTAGGCCATATTTAATTTTGGAAGCCAGGTGTTGAAGTCTGAGAATATCTCATTCTTATAAATCGCCTCTTAATCTTTTGACGGAGCTGTACTGGCTTAAACGATTATTTTTCATGCATACAACAGGAATATTATTATCACTATTTCCCTCGGATACGCTCGTTCCGAGTTAGAATTTTTTTATTTTGTTTTGGTGGAACAGGAACGGCTCTAACAGTTTTCTATGTACTGAAGTCTCACAGTATTATTCAAATACTGAAAGGTCTTCGGAGGTAAAGCATTGTAATTGATTGCACATAACAAAGTGCAAAGCCTCATTGAGTATTAACGACAAGTACATACCACCTATACAGACCAGTACTTGAAATATTTATTTTGGCATTCACGTTTAAGTAAGGATTTAGCAAATAAAATAAAAAGAATACTTTATATACAAAAGTAAAAATGCAGTTACAAAATTCTAGATCTTCTACCTATTCTAGGTCCAGTTATTACTTGAGACATTTCAGGTGATTATACTTTTTGGTAATATTCAATTGATTCTTTATTTTATTTGTTCTTCCATAGATTTGAAATCTGTCAACATATTTTTGGACAATGAAATTTTCTACGAAAATCTAGTGGTATAAATGATTTTTTTTACTACTTGGGAGCAGTCTGACTTGTCCATTTGCAGCTCTATGGGCTTATGGCGATTTTCTCCCATCTTTCCCTTTTCCCTTTCTCCCATCATTTTTTTAGAAGTTCGTGCCAAAGGAATTCAATTGCATTGAAAATTCAGTGATATGGATGAATTCGAATTCATCATTTTCTGGGAAAAGTTATTAAAATGAAAAATTCAATGCGATTTTTCACTTGTAAACGTCGTTAAAAATCCAATATGCAACTAAGCATATTAAATATGTCTTTGTTTGCAAATGGTCTAATAATATGTTATCTTAATTTCTGCTGGTTTTATGATTTAGGTCAATTGGGCATATCTCTAAAATAGCTATTCATGATATGAGTGTTAGATTAGATTGTCGGGTAGCTAGCACATGGCCTGATTCACTGCGACCTTTACAGATCTATTTTGATGTTCCTTGGTTGTTAGAGCTCATTGTCTAACTTGATCTCTTTGATAAGACACCATAGGCTTTACACTGACTCCTTCATATAGCTGGCAACCTCTGGTTTCTCTTCCCCGCATCTTGCGTGTCTCAGCCTTACTATCACTTCGCATTCACAGAGCACATGCAGTCCGGTTTCGTCTTCTTTTTGATAGAACCTGCATTGAGTTTCTTCTGTTAAACCCATGTTGCACATATGTTTCCTGAGCCTTCTATGCCCCGTACTAGACCCACCACTACCCTTACAACCTTACGGTTGTGGTTTAGCAGGTCTTCCGTGAATCTGGGCGATGGTTTCTTTAGGAACTCTTTCGCCTGCCTCATTCTTGAGAGCTTATTCCACCAATCTATCGATTCCACTAGCATCCATGAATTTATGGATGTCTTTATACATGCTTTTGCTACCCCGCAGAAGAGTTCTGGGCCGATCATAGCCTTGGATGCGCGTTCTTGGGCTAGAACATCGGCCTCCTCATTGCCCTAATGACCCTCATGTCCGAGTACCCAAGTTAGAGTGACCCTATTTTTCTCAAGACAGGTTCCCACCAGTCTTGAGAAGACTTGAAATGACAGGTGTAAACGGCAGTTTGGAGTTTCACTGATGAACTCAACACACTTTTTTCAAAATAAATCCAATTTCCTTTATGACTTCATTATGTTCAGTAAGATTGTTTTTTCTATTTGTATTATGAATACGCTGTCTGTTTAAAAAATAATAGCAAAGGTTCCATACATATTCTGGCCCAAAATGTGAAAATGAATTGAGTTTTAACAAAAAAAAAAAAACAACACAACCACGCAACCGATATTTGTTTCCTCCATCCTGATTGGCTGACCGACGTCACTGTGTATCAGAAATTGGATATGGTGTTCTACAAGGTTCTGTTCGGAGGTCCGAAAATTCTCAAAATGAAGCACCATAAGAAAAAGCATGGTATTTTGGGCCAGAATATGTATAGTGCCTTTACTATTCATCAATTTCTATTTTGTCCCCTTCAAAATATTCCTCCCAGATATAATATACTTGTTCCAGCGTTTTTTCCAATAATCTAGGCAGTTCTGATATGCACTTTTTGGTATGTCCTTGAGCTCTCCCAGTGATTCAGTTTCTATATCCTCAATCGTCGCAGAACAACGTCCTTTCATGAGTCTCTTCAATCGTGAGAACAAGAGAAAGTCGCAGGGGGC
>WOGO01000280.1:0-25720 GCA_015342085.1 Leptinotarsa defecta
AAGGTTTTTAGGCTATCAATTTTTCTGTAATTCGCCAAAAGATGGCGATGTAGAACAATTTTTGAAAGCACTGTTTTATAACGCTGCGCACGTCTAAGTTCGTTGATTCTGATTCTGTCAAAACATTAAAACAGCAGCGATACAGCAACATAGTACTAGTATATTATAAAATATCATTAGTAAAGAATATTTGAATGAAAATGTTGGGTTCTACTTAGGCAAATGAAACACCGTAAGCAAGAAGAACTACTTCTGATTTTCTTTCATGCTTGCTGAATTTTTAGGAGTACTTCGAACACATCAAAGTGGCTTGGGCTGATGTAGGAGTGCAGAAAGCGTTCAGAAGATCTAATGAATACCAGCTTATTGATAGTGCAGAACAGTGAGTAACTATATATTTTATACGCTACTTGTACATATTGTAAATTTTTCACGCTCTATTATAACTAGAACTTGAATACATTTTATTTTGGTCTTCAAAAAGGTATACTCAGAGGATGTTTTCAAACGTACAAACGCAATATTACATCAAATATGAGAAAAGAAGATTGGAAGTCATTTAAAAATTCTGTTCCAGAAATAAATATTATTGATTCTGTTATTTTACGACACGAGAGATGCCCTTTTGAGTTTTTACAAAAATAGGGAAAACATTCTTCTAAAAAACTACTGTTTTATCGTTTTTAAAAATATTCGCCTTTTGAAGTAATTGAATATTTGGATGAAAATACAATAAGAATTTAGTCTAGAAAATAGTGACAATACTGCGCTTTTGGAAGTCATGAAAAATTTAGGTTGAGTCTGGAATAAATCACATTGTTCAATTCTGTTCTTCCGGATCAGAGCAAGACATTTGATTAGGTCACGAAGTGTTTTGGCGATGTATTGAATCTATTGGAGCCTTTGGAGACACCCTACATTTTATTTTACGAGAGAGAGGACATTGGCAGATCAAGATCTTCATACGATGTGGTGCTGCAGGTTTTTCCGGGTTTTCCTGCAGCTGAAAAAGCAAATGCGCCACATTTCTTAAAAAATTGAAAATATATTTTGCAGGTAGGCAGAAATCCTTGCAGATCGGGTCTTCCAGACAAAAATCTCGACCAGGTTGATCATTTATTTCCACAAAAAAAAAATCCAACCTCCACCCTCTGAGTACGGAAATATTCCACCAGACATAAACCTCGACCACTTCAATCATTTTCGACAGAAAAATTTTCCAGCCCCCCCCCCAAAAGTTTCACAATTCTCAAAAACTTGGAAATACATTTTGCATGTCGGCGGAAATTCTTTCAGATCGGGTCCCTCTGACATAAATCTCGATCTGGTCGAGACTAGAATGGACATTGCAATTGAACCATTGATTATTACTTTGAATGATAGTAATCGCGATAGTTTCTGATCATCCGGCGAGGTTTCTTCAGACGATAATGGATAATACAATACTGTAATTTTAAATTTCTTGCGGTAGTAGTGGTTTATGTCATTATTTTGCGATTATTTGCAGAATTTCACAAAAAAAAACAAGATAAACCACTCAGGGTCTATTCTACGTAAATTACATGCAAACTTTTGCTTAAACGACTCTTTGAATTTTTTTGTGAAATGCTGCAAATAATCGCAAAAAGCGTATGATTAATCTAATGTAAAAATTGAAATTTCTCATGATACATTTTTACGTTTCATTACTTTACTAACACCCTGTACATCCGATCTCAGATTTTTTACGTCATCTTATTTCCAAAACATGCAAATTTCTATAAGAATTACTTTTTGTCATAATAAATATTTTTCTCCTGTTAGCAACTCCATACGTGGACACACTGTATATTTTTTCATATAATTAACATAATTTTATTATTATTCGTGAATACAGTTTTTAAATACCAGTAATATACTTGAAAATTAATGTTTTCTCATCTGTTTAGTATATTTTCCGTATGCCACTGCAAGATACAGATTAAGGCAAAAACATCACAGTCATTTCTGAGAATTCAATGCCTACTATTTTGGAATCAAATTGTGGATCTGGATTCGGACTTGCCAATCTGTATCTATATACCCTTTCCGAAACGTAATTTTGTAGCTATCGAATCTTTATGATTTTTATTCGTTACTACTTACCTATATTAAGTGGGAATACTTGATACTGGCTATAAATCAAATCTGGTATTAACCAGGGAAGTAGATGTTTTCTGATAGGTGTCAGTCTATGATCCCACTACGTAGGTATAAGACTGGCCTGAACGAATTGTTCCTTTAGATGACATGAGATTAATGATCCGTATCTGGCATACCCAGTATATAGTCAATTTACTCCTGTCCACCAGTTTTTCCAGTGCTTTCCCAGATAAGCCTCGATGTAACTTTGGTGTTCATTAGTGCTTCAAGTGCAACTTGGCTGTCTGTGAAAATATGAATTCGCTCATTTTCTTGGGGCCTCAAATTAATGTTTTTCCCTACTTATTGCAATACTGTATAAACTGAAACAAAAATTACTCCCCGCACAGTGAATTCCAGTCCCATATTAGGTTTTTGTAAAATTTGTATACTAGGTGTTTCTGCTGAGCTTGTTCTCGGGATGACTATTCATTATCCACTCTTCGCGGTTCAAGACTATAACCGCAAAAGTATATGTCGAACATGTATTTCGGTGTCATGTGGTCCGAGAATATGTTTGGTATTCGGCCCTCCGCATATTCCTAAATTTTTGTTTTGTCCGGTCTCACATTAAACTCAGTGAGTTTTCCAGTCTGAATTGGCAAACTGTTGCTTATCTCATCATTACAAGATGTAGAGTGGTTTTCATATTTCCCATTATTGCCAAACATGCAATTATTTGCACTCTGCTTAGTTTATCATTGGGGTCGTTTGTTTCGTAGATCGTAGATACATATATTATCATGGGTTTAATCACCATGTTGAAGAGCCAATACATCATTTCTGGTTTGAGCCCCCATAAGTTACGGATTTTCATGAAGTATCTGCAAACTCCATCACATAACAATTTTGAACCTTGCAATGAAATCAATTTGAACTTACAATCCTCAAAAATGCTATTGAAACATTTGTTTAAAATAATCCACAGAATAGCTGGGCTGTTTTATTTTGTACCATCTTTATCTATTCTATACTAATATTATAAATTTGAAAGTTTGTGAGGATGGACGTATGTATGTATGTTTGTGGCTCTTTCACGCCTAAACGACTGAACGGATTTAGATGAAACCTTACATAAATACCGCGTACACATAAGAATAACATATAGGCTACAATTTACAAAGGTTTTGTGTAATGTTTGCCATAATAAACCGATAAGTATTAAGTCGAAAAAATTATTGCTCCCTGAGAGGTAACGTGGCGTGCACTACCTATACCATTGGAGTTATATGCAGATAATGTATCATAAGATTGTTCATTTTGAATAATTATAAATAAAAGTCCGCGGTAGTATATATCCACCTCTTACTTGGTAGCCACTATATACAAAATGCTGAGCCATGAATACAATTAAACTGGATACTTTTTTACAATGCACATTGATACAATTGTCGTTTCAAGTATTCAATATAGATAAACTTTGTCATTTTCACTGAGTAATTTGGACGAATCGTTTGAAAATTATCATGAAAGATTAACTTGACACATCGAAGTAAGACATTACGCGTCGCGTCTACTGTAAGACGATGAGGGACGATGCGTGGGGGTAGAGGGGTGGTCTGAGCAATGAAGCGCCATCGCCGAGAACGCAATCCGAAAGCGAGCAGACGCATGAGGGCAGACGTTGACGGTTGTGTTAGTTCTGCGATTTTCTTTATAGGTAACATAATTCAGGTTTCCAACTTCAAAACTGACGAAATTCAATACAATCTTTGAACACCTTCTTTCTTTCTTGGGGGTGGAAATTTCTGATTCCCTTTCTTGAATATTACTGGAGTTTTTTCCCAACACCAAATCGTTATTTTTAACACCTCGACACGTGTTTCGATCACCCAATGGTCATCTCCAAGAGGAAGATTAAAACTTGATGATTTTTGCGCTATACAAAGAAGCTACCTGCATATTTCAAGCTTCTAGGTTTAGTAGCTTTGGACGTACGTTAATATAAGAGTGTCAGTCAATCAATAGGTACTCACTTATACAATACTAGCTAATCCTCACTGTTTTACCCGCGTTACCGTGAGTACCTCCCCTATGTATTATTCCAGGACATGATCTATCTATATACCAACTTATATTCGAACCCGTTGAGCTGTTTAGGCATGAAAAAGTAAAAAACGTGAATTCATACATTGAATTCATCCATCCTCACAAACTTTAAGCATTTATAATATTAGTAGGAGTAGGATTAGTAGAATTACCAATATATTTCATTCTAATGCTTTAAGTTTTTTTCGCTGATGCTATTCAATATTGTATAAATGGGACCTATTGATTGACTGACACATATTAACATACAGGCGAAGCTAGTGAACCTAGAATCTTGAAATATGCAGGTAGGTACTTTGTGTAGCGTAAATAATCGTCAAGAAAGGGGATTAGGAATTTTCATCCCCAATGGGGAAAAATAAGGGTTTAAAGATTGTATTGAATTCCGTCAGTTTTGAAGTTGGAAACCCGAAGTTTTGGGTTAATAAAAAATATTGTAACTATTTATTCAAAATGGTCTGTCACTAAACTTAATGTGACAAACCAAATTTTATGCGGGCGAAGCCGCGGGCAACACCTAGTCAGAAATAAATTGCTTCTTGAATTAGAACTGAAAATAAAAAATGATGTACCTCACTGTAATAGTGCAAATACGTTAGGGTTGGTTCTGAATATCCCATTAATTAAAAGAGTGATTAAATATGAGAAACTGAGATACACTATAAAAACACACTTTTGTGTATTTTCCACCATTTTCAAAACTAACTAGATTACATTCAAATCTGAGTATTTATACTTACATTGCCTATACCTATCATAAATACTTTGATACCTGCATTGTCTATACCTGTGATAACCTCAATTAATGACAGTATATCAATCAAAGAAGTGAAGATGAGAAACCTGAGTACATGAACGGTACATATGAATTGAATATTCGACAAACATCTTTCATTACTATACCTCGTCATAGGAAATTAATTTTCAAAAAAGTTTGTTTTTTTCTCTCGTATATTACCTCTCTTCTCTCTACAGTTCCCTTTTTTTCTACAGTAGTCTAGGTTCAGTTAAAGAGCTCTAATGTAGGAAGGTTGAAGTGGAAGAAAAGTTTATGTTCTATCTTGGTAGACAGAAAACTGAACTTTGACCTATTATCATTACTTCACCTTGCATGGTGTAATAACTAACTCATTGTAAGTATGTATCAGAACAATAACACTTAATGCTACAGTGTGTACAATATTTTTCGTTAGTCCATATTTAGTTAACACAAACAAACTGGTTGCCCACTCAAGAGCATGCCACACATAATTGTCCGTGTGAAAAACACGGTTTGCTCTAATCCAAGCCACAAACGGATATCGTTTGGCCTTGAAACTTAAGTACTAATAGTTATAGCAAATGTCAATTCAATGGGAAATGCTGGCTTATATTTCTTGGTGACCTTGACAGGACTATGGAGAAGATTCTAAATGCTGTTACTTTTCACCGAACTTCTTTCGACCGATGCGTCTATGAAATTGCTGCAGAGTTCAAGATTCGACATAACTGATCTACAGGGTATCTGATTTGATGGTGCAAGATGATCCGATCATTGATGATGTTGATACCGAAATTTTCCGATCTGATGAATATTCCGGAAAGTAAAATAAACTTAATGCTCTGAAATATCCAGTATATCCCCTTTCTGGGGCCAATTTAAAAGAACACGAAGATGATTTCATAGATAATGAAGATATGTTTCAATACCTTATTCAACCAACTTCTTTGAAATTCCGGGCCAGACAGCTAATAGATAGTTATCCTCCTACCGATGAAAGTTCCAAATCTCGTTTCGGTAGCGATGTTGTTGGTTGAGTTCTATGCACGACCACTTTTGAAATTAATTTTGTCAAACTTAAATTCTAAATTGAAACATACCACTCTTTATGACCAAATAGAATCTCAGCTCAGATCATTGGAAGCTTTGGGAGTTACTTCCGATAAATGTGCCGCAATGGTATATACCCTGGTAGAATCTTGTTTACCAGAGAAAACTTCACGAGTATGGCAGCGCAGTTCTAATTATAATTCACATTCTGCTCTTAACCCCGATTTAATTATTTGATGGTATTTTTAAAAAAAGAAATCGAAAACGAGAGAATAATTTTATTGGCTATGTCAAGTTTCGATATCAAGGAAAAGAAAGAAAGACATATGAAATATTCGCGGACGATGTTATTCATCTTTGAAATTTGGACATATTGCTAAAAAGTGCAAATGCTCCAAGTGTAGTGACAAACATGCCACTATAATATATATGATAAAATTGGCCGATACTTGATGAAAATCCATAATAAACGTAAGTATTTAAAAACACTTTATTGTGAGATTTTCACTAAACAGTTTTACAAAAATGCAACGTGTATTTAGCCATGCAATGGCTTTTTCGGGCGTATATTCTACATATTCAATGCTTATATGCCTACCTAATTTTACAATTTGAAGTACAACCATTTCAAGTACGTGAGTTTTACCTGAGTAGTAATTAATTAAATTACCGGAGCTTATGTCCGTTTTCACATTTGAATAAATATTTAGTAACGAGAAGTTATTCACATTTATATTCACATTTGAATAAATATTTAGTAACGAGAAGTTATTCAATTCTTATTGATCATTCAGTAAATTATCCGAATTCTTGATTCTATTGATTTCTACACATCCTAGAAGATTGAGTCTCAAACTTTTCTCTTCTGAATGTAATACGTCGTATGCATGATTAAAATCATGCTTTTCTGCTAAAAGGTGGTTTGCGAATGTGGAATAGGTGTTTTTATTTACAATAATTCTTTGGGAAAATGTTCTCCCTGTTTGGCTATTATACAGTTTTAGGCAAGAGCCAGAAGTCAGCTTATATAGGTTAGGTTAGGTCTAAAGTGAGTGGGTCTATTCGACCCTCCACCGCAACCCGCAGGGGTTTATTGTGGTTCACACCTATTCAAATAAATCCAGCTTCTTAACGAAACCGATTAGTTTGTATGGTGAGTGGTCTTTCAGATCCGATGGTAAGAGTACGGATCTGCCGAGCTCTAAGAACCTGATTTGGTCCCCAGCGGGGCAGACACAAAGTATATGTTGTGCTATTTCATCATTTTCCAAACAGACGCAACACACACTGTCTTCCGAGAGTCCAAGTCTCTGCATATGATGATTCAAATAACAGTGAACAGTAAGAAGGCCTGTTAGACATCGTAGTTTCTCCCTCATGTGGAGAGGAGGTAGATCTAGAAGGATCTCCATGGCCGCTGACGGTGTGGTACTGATGGCACCACTGATAGCCAGACAAGCCTGTCTCTGTAAGCCAGAGAACTTCGGTTGGGCCGTTTTCTGTAAAGCCTTCGGCCACCAAGCAACTGCACAATAAGTGATCATTTTTCTGACAATCATCACATAAATCCAATGGATTTGTTTTGGGACCTAAGCCCCAAATTTTACCACAAATCCTTCGATATGTCTCTATAGACAATCTGGCTTTGTGTAAAACGTTTTCTAAGTGAGCGTTCCAGGTGAGTCTTTTATAAAGGACAATGTCAAGATATTTCACCACCGTTCCAAATAGAATGACCTCACCATTGAGGGAAATTGGCGTCCAATTTTCTCCTCTTGGAAAAGGGGATTAAAACAGTTTTGCTGGGGTTGACAGATATCTGCTCCCTCAGGCACCAACTGTGAAAAACGTCCAACGTACTTTGGAAGATATTACAAGCTACCCTTCCCGACGTGGACCTTGCCAGGATGACAAGGTCATCTGCATAAGCTTGCAGATCAACTTTTCTTCTGTCAAGGGTATCAAGTACATTATCCATCAGGAGCGACCACAGAAGGGGAGATAGTACCCCACCTTGAGGGCAGCCTCTGGTGACCCTGAACCTATGGCCGCGTCTTGAAGAGTCGTAGTTGCAGTTCTGTTTACCAGCATGGCAGAGCTCTAGCCAGTTATGGTCGATTCTATACCTTTCCTAGCCAGAGATGATACTATAGTTTAAGGTAATGCATTGTCAAATGCTCCTTCAGTATCGACAAATACAGCAACCGTAATCTCCTTGATGTCACGGGATTGAGAGAACTTAAAGAAGTACGAGTATCTCCAACACCACATCTCGATAAGTTTTTCATTACAAGATCATCATCGACGACGTCTAAAGCCTTGCTGAGATGGAAAAACATTGAGGAAACCGATAAAAATACTCCTTTTAGACTCCTGTCCAATTATGAGAGGATCATATGTTTGCCTTTCTTGGTTTCAGATGATTCAGAAGGAATGAAAACACATTTTTCATGACGAAATAATATTAAGTTGTCGAACACTGTATTAGTTGAGTTTTATGTCACTGTATACTGTACAATTGTTACAAGTTGAATTCTCATGGTACCTATTTGATGAATTCGTTAAATTAATGCGTCACACAATCTGTGAATGATGAGAATCAGATTATTCAACTGATCGATTTGTAAAAGACTTTCTTTAACTCACTAAACATGAAGACTGACTCCCTACATAAGAACTGCAACATTTTCTTGACGCGCGTTAAATGAACTAAGTCAAGAGATAGAGCAAAGTTCGTCAGTTTAGTTCATTTAATGATGACAAATGTCAAATGAAATTGAATATCAATGGCTCAGTTTATTGACTGAATCATAATACTCACGAAAGGAATTTTCTATAAACAGCTCAAGACAATAACTTATCCAAATACAAACTGATTCTATCAAACGCGGAGATATACCAAAAAGTGCATATTAGAACTGCTTCAAGGAATGGGAAAAACTTTGGCTCAAGTGTATTATATCTGAGGGGGGGCTACTTTGAAGTGACAAAATAGAAATTGATGAATAAATAAATATTTTTTAGAAAAATCAAACATTTCATGATAACCCCCCAAAAAAGTTAATTCGGATAATTTTCCGCTCGTTGAAATTCCACATTTTTTAATATTGCGTTGATATGCCGCGCAAAAATTAGATTTATACTCTCTGGTCATACATAAATTAATATTCCTAGATGGTTTTATATCAGTGACCCCATTAAAATTGTAGTATTTTGATAAATCCTCTAACGAACTTCCTAACGGTGATAAGGATATCATTCATCACTACCCACACATAATTTGGGTCAGGGTATACGGCAATCAGGTCAGATATTCATACAGTATGTGCAATTATGAACCAAAATTTATGAAGAATACGTGTGGTGTTAGTATTCAAGATATATCGTGACTTCCACATTAGTACTTCACAAAACAGCTATACATGTTTCACTATACAATAGCTCCTATTGTATTAAAGTAATTGAAACAAAGTACTTCAATTTCGTACCATATCACTATGTAAAACGTGATATACGTTGAAACAGATGCTCCAGGTTTTTAACACATATCACTTGATTCAGGTAAAAAAGCTCTGTAAAACAACTAGGACTAGAAAGTACGATATCCAGGATAATGCAACTACTATTCATCAAGATAGTGGATATTAAAACTGGAAACATATCCATCCCATCAACTAGAAGACTATGAACATTAGCACATATTGTGATATCCTTATCAGGGGTACGCAAACATTATTATTACTAATAAATGTGTCTTGAAAATAAACTTACGAAAATGTATATTCCGAAATAGAAATCTGTACAAATTCATCTTTTCCAACATACCTAGATACTAGGTCCTGGTAAAAGCCTGCCAAAAAGCAATAACTTCCCCGGCAAGTGCCACGCTGGAAATTGAATTATATCTGACATAAATGTATGCAAGATACGTTACAGAGGTCAATCTTGCAGATGTTTTTCGTTCATCCAGCAGTAGGACCATTTTGAAGTCAATCGATTAGATCACCTACAGACCGGTTTCGAGGTATTATCTCGATCTCATCCATACAGCAGTGTGCCTCGAATAATTTCAACCCCCTCCCCCCATGCACCCTGCCGGGTGGAATGCCCTGAGATGAAATCTTCCCCACACGGTTACTGTATGCAGAACATCCCATCTCGTCCATCCACCCCCGCTCCTCCGGAGCGGTCCTTAACTTACTGATGTGCACTTCAGCAATATTGACATCTGACTGCGGTCGAAAGTCAGCCTTTAGGCGCTTTTACATTCTGATCTAGTATTTTATTGAATCATGTCTTTACTTGAATGTAATTATTGCATGAGGCTCCCAAAAACTAACCGGAGAGGAGTGTCTTTAGATCGCGAGCAAGTGTTTCTCGGCGAATCTGTAAAAGAAGGGAGTTTGAAATCTGGTAAAAAAAAATTATACTTACCGGAACCGCCTGATGGCGACTCTCAGAGGTGATCTTTGATTATGCTTGGTTGGCCTTCTGTGTTAATCATTTTTCCAGAATCTGGGATCATCTCTTTTTAATGCTTTGTGTAGATCGCGTAGCGCTGAATTGGCGTGCGATCGGATTCTGTCGAACACATTTTCTGCGTGTTCTCTCATATACGCGCCTACATATTGTATGTTCAGGTTCTGGTCCCGGAATATATATCTGTTCGGTAAGTATCTTGGAGCGTTTACGGCGGCTCGCACGCACGCGTTCATAAACGTCTGGATATTTCGTCTGTATGTCGCTGCGCACTGGCCCTATGCAGTGCAGGCATACATGATCATTGGTAATAATACGATCTTCATTATCAGCAACTTCAATTGGAGCCCCATGTTGCTTTTGCGACCTATATTTGGATATAGGTTTTGTCTGGCAGCTCTCGCCAGCCCGTCTCTGCCGAACGTGTCTTCTGAACGTTAGTCTGCTGTTGAGGGTGACTCCCAGGTACTACGCTTCGTTGGTCCACGGAATCTCTCGTCCGTTGAAGTTGAGGTTTTCTTCCGGGTGTACCAGCCTCCAGGTGAACTGTATCGCCCGACTCTTGTCAGAGTTTATTCTGATTTTTCAAAGGTTGGCTAATTTCTCTAGTCTATTCGCCTGCTCTTACAAGTATCTGGTGACATGAGCTTGGCTTGTTGATCTCGCCAGCAGAGCTGTGCCAACTTGTTAAAGGTGTGGCGAAAGGACTGCACCTTGTGGGACCCCTGCTTCCAGTTATCGCATGGTGGAGAGTTCTACTCTGCAGCGGCATCGCCTGTCAGCTAGAAAAGATTCGATTAGTCTTACCAAGCGGGAACGAAACAACCTTTGTATGATTACTCTGACAGAAATTTAAATTATTATGAAGGTTGTTTCTAGAAGAGATACATACACATCAGAGAATAAATATTTCGAAATGAAAAAGTCGAAACATTCATCTCTTCCAACGTACCTTCACAGTAGATTCTAGTGGATGCCGGCCGGAAAACAAGTACTTTCCTGGCTAATACCAAGCTGGAAATTGAATTATATCCGATAGACATTTAGCAAGATACCTTACAACAGGTTAGCCTTGCAGATGATTCCCGTTTATCCTGTAGCAGAAGCATGCTGAAATCATCGAGTAGATCAACTATAGAGCGGAAAATAAACTGCATTAGCATTATGAACATTTTATTGGGCAGAACCGCTATATTGAGACATTGTGTAAACCAATTCAAAGTTTTTCCTCACTTTCACCATGAATTAATGAAACTGTAGCGCAAGGTGAAATTTCATTTATTATCGAAAGTCCTTATTGTAGACAGGTTATTTCGAGAAATGTTGTGGAAAATAATAAAAAACATAGACCAAGTGAAAATATCCCTCCATCTGTGAATTATTTTGAGGTCAGTTAGTGAGAAACAATGGTTACCTATCTAGGCTCCTACCATAATAATAATAATAATAATAATAATACTTTATTCGTTCTTCGGTTCATCCATATGATTTAGAAAACGTTATAGTGATAGTAAAATTATCAAACTTTATATATCAAGAGAAGTAAGTCAGTCCTAAATCGACATAAAAACACAAAATTGAACTCACACCCATACTTTATACACAATGTTAAATACTTTTAATTGAATTTAAAAGTTTTGTTCACTTCTGATAACGAAAATTAAGCAATTGTTTTGTGGATAAAAAAGTTTCCACTGGAATAGTTGTATAATTGCTGCTATTTAGTTTTTTCGATATACTCATATCAATCATTTTAATATGAGATTTCCAGCTCATATCATTATCGACGTGCTTTGAGAAAACTTGATATTTTCTCCAAATACTTTACCAACATTGACATTTCTTAATCTAGCGGAAGAGTCTAAACAAATAGTTTGGACGTCATCAACAATTGATGATTCTTACGGCACCAAGATTTGAATTCGTTCGTCAATAAATCTGCCAGATCTTCATATAACTTTGCATTCACAACGCTCCCAATATAGAGCCTTGCGAGCCACCAAAAACAATTTGTTTTTTACTGTAACTTACAGTATACAGCACAGATGCTTCTAAATTGATAGTGGAAACTGATTTATATGAAAGCTGAACCACATAGGTATGTGATATGTACACCTGAAATATGCTTGAATTAACATTGAGACGAACGGATTTGTGAAGTTATTACATAATTCCACTAAGGAATCTAATGTTTGGAATCACCACATTGAAAGAGCAATCTGGATGGACTGTATTGGAGGCTGGAATAGTTTTTCAAGAAAAAATATGCTCATTTGTTCCTTTTAAGAGAAATTTCATTTTATACTTTTGTTTGCTTGAAAACTTTAACTTTCAGTATTTAATTTGTTGAAAATGCATTATTTTTATTTTAGGTCAAACTATTGAACTTCGTGGAATATTTCTTTTGTTTTAAACGTTTTCTCGAGAAAGCGTTCAGAAACGTTATTTATGGCAAAGAGAAAAGGAAGGCAAGACTTCCTGGAAATTTATGTTTATACTGAACGTATATCGCATTGCTGGTCAGAGGGAAATTTTGCGGTAAATGTCTAGCATTCAAAAGCTGATGTAAACGGAACAGATGTTATTTCCACAGCTCCGTTGTTTGTTTTTTTATATACTCATCTCTTTGGCGTATTATTTCTAGGATGCTGAAATGTGTGCTTTTATGACGTCCTCCTGAACTAGTAGCTTTGAAATAACTATAAACATGAAATTATTAGGACTTCCGTTATTGTTGTTTCATTTTCCATACGATAGTTTGCTAATGACGACCTAATATATTCCAAATAACTTCATGACATAATTATTGGCACCACTGGCCTGGATAGTCGCATCATTCAAAAGTGAAACCGATACTTTTAATTATTAATAATAATTTAGTAATGTTAACTTCTCAATCATCAATATTGTTAGAAACCTAAATGTTTTTTGATCGAATCACTTTATGTTTTTGACTTTGATATACAGAGTGTTGAAATGGAATAATGTCATCCTTGAAATAAACAGGGAAATAAATAAGTTTCTTGGAAAAAATATTTTTCGATTTTCACTTCTCTTCATACAGAAATTAGGAAAATTTCTAAAGAGTTCATTCTGAATTCAAATTGCTTTGTATAAAGATGGAGAAGTAGAAAGTCAAAAAAACCTTCTTTCCAGAAAATATGCCCCTTTCAAGTCAATAAAAACTCAAAAATATGATAGAACTGACGGATACTTCATAAAAAGCCATTATATAGTCACTTGAACACCTCCCGTGAAAGTATCTATGAAAAAGTGACTAATATTCAACTTTTCTTTGATGTTCATGACTATCAATTGCAAGTGACGTTTGTGACTCCATTCAGACTAATGGCTCTTTTCTGGATGGAATCCAGCAGCTTCATGGTATGTTTGGGAGAACAATACTCCAAAGAAGGTCTGATCTGAGCTTTATAAAGCAGCAAAAGTTGCTGAGGTGTGTGGTTCAGAACAGTGTTCCAGCGACATGATTGTGCCAAGACATATTGGTTCAACCAACCAAAAACTCAACTCTTGCAACTGATTGATTTGGATGATAATGCATGGTACCTCAGTAACGTCACTCTACATAAAATTGTGAAAGGTCCAACAGACTAGTTTTTTATGCATCTCCAAGATACGAGTATCAAATGAAATGCTTTGCTGAAAAGAGTGCGAAATAACATGGCCTCACTCTAATTTCCATATGGTAGACCACCCAAGATGGCGGACTTATGCACCTTCATGATATGGTCTTAAAAGAATAGAAATATAACGTGACGTCAGTCTAAATTCAATATAGCAGTTCATCTAAGATGGAGGATGCATTCCCATGATATGGTTGTGAAATGAAATTATTTGATGAAAAAATAAGAAAACTAATACGACGTCACTTCAATTCTAGTATGTCTAACCTCTTAATATAGAGGTCTCAGAGGATATGTTCACCAAATTGAATGAAAATAAGGTCACTCTAAAAAAATTCTCATAGCTGATGTAATATGTTTTTTGTGCACCTACATAATATGGATATCAAATGAAAGGGTTCAACTATTCAAAATGGTGGAAAACAACATATTCGCCATACTAATTTTATAGAGTAATGTCTTTAGGGATAGTTCGAATAAATGTTATGAGTGTTGACTATGCAACATGAATGCATTGAATTTAACTAACTGACTCAGGAACATGTCCAGCGATGACTATAAAAAAAAAGAATAAATAGTGGAAAAAATGTTTCAAAAAATTATATTTTATTTACATACTCTAGAAAGAATAATTGAACATAATTAGATCAATAATGAACTAAATTACATAGTGTAACTTGATCTAGACACTAATTCTAAGAAAAATATCATACTATTTTTAATAAAATAGGTGAATCTCGCGACTATGAAACGATTTGACGGGTTTCATTTGGTTGAAAGATTTGTCTTTTTATGAAATGTAAATGAAATCTTGTTTTTAAAAATGTTTTTTACTATTAATTTTTCAAAGGAAGTTTGACAAGTAGACAATATCTCATATCAGAAATTTTTCGTATTGCTTTTTGGTGCTACAAATAACTTTCCAACAAAAGCAAATAGTAGATGGCCATGAGAAACAATCTTTCATAATTGTGATAGATAGATTTTGATTCTCTGGCGTGAAATTAATCTAAGAAAACGATTTATTCTACACCCGAACTAAAACAGATTCTTTCGACGCCCGTTTTGTTCACCAAATTTTCATCATCAGGAGTTGACTGAAATTTAATAAAAAAACTTAGTTAAAGTTTTAATATACATTCCTTCAAATGTGTTTTCACTATCAGTTATTGTCTTAGTTTGTTATTGTAACTCAATGTATCTTGTGGGATACGTAATAATACGTTTTATTTCCCTATTTTGTACTTTAATTTTTATTTTATTCATTTATTCATTTATTATTTATTTCCTTGTCAAGAAGAACAGAGTTAGAATTACATTATTTCTATATGTACAGTGACAAGAAAAACTTGTGGAGGAGAACCCGTAACAGAATATAATTTTAATTGATAATCATTAATAGTTTCAATGAAATGAATAAAAACACTTATGTTTAATTTCCACTAGTTGATTTATTTATATGACCGGTTTCGGGTTTAACCCCATTATCAAGTATGAAACTAAAATGTGAAGTTTGAAAATTCGGTTATATCGGGAGTTTATAGGTAAGATAGAAGCACAGGTAGTAACCTTAACCAGGGTGCCAACTATAAAATATTAAACTTATAAATCAGAAGTGGAGACCCATATAAATCGAGTTGCTTGTTTAGGGGTATATATTTCAGGTTTTTATTTGATTTTTTAATTTCTATGACTTCCAACAAATTAATTTTTTTTCTTCATAACGTATGTGTAGGATTTTTAAATTATCTTCACTTATCTTGTCTTGATTCTTGAAGATGTTCATGCATTGTAGATTTTTTGTCCAAACAGACGATACTAACAATCGAAACATCGTGATATAACTTGGTTTGAAATCTTTTAATTTTTATTTTTTCATTTTCTGTTAATAATATTTTTAATTTTTTAATTTCTCAGCTTTTATTATTATTTCTTTTTTTATTTGTTTGGTTGTTATTGTTATAGTAATTTCATTGTTATTTCATTGTAATTTCAGTTTTTTGTTTAATAAAGTTGTTATTTTCGGTTAATCTTTTTAATTTTTTTGATTTCTTTTACTATGAAATTGGTGTTATCTGCACTCGCTACTGTGTCAATAGTTGATAATCCTTGAAAATGATTCATCGGGTCATTTGCGTATACTAAAAATAGTATGAGTCCTATTATTGATCCCTGTGGGGCACCCTGCCTGATGGTTGTCAACTGACATAGTGTTTCCAACACTGACACGATTACCTCTATTTTCCAGATAGTATCTCATCAAATCTAAACTAAATCCTCTCACACCATACCTTTCCAATTTCCACAATAGCAGGTCGTGACACAATTGAAAGCTCTGAAGAAGTCTATGAACAATCCGCGAATATGAAATTTACTATCAAATGCATTTACCGCATGCTCATTGAACCATTACGTGTAAGGTGTTTAGATTGTGACGTTTGTTGTTATTCCTAGATCCCATTCCACATTTTTCGATTTCTAAACTTTCAAATGTGTCTATAAGCCTGTTGTCATGCAGTGGTTTTAACAATTTCAAGCATTTCTCATCAATTGTGTGACCTTTCTATAGGGAATGTGTTATAGCCTACGAAACCGATTATGTGAAACTTTTTCCTTGAAACGAGTTAATATAGTCCGCTCAGTTTAGCCAACATACTTTTTATCATAATCCTCACAGCTTATTTCGTAAATCCTAGACTTTTACTTTTCCATCAGCTTGTCTTTGAGGATAGCGACAGATAGTATGTTGGCCAAACTAAGCGGACTGTATTAACTCGTTTCAAAGACTATGTTTCTCATACTCCGTTTCAATGTCGTGATAAAAATAAATATTCGACTAGTTTCGTATTCAATTCTTCAATATGACATAATATCTAACTGATAATTATTGTTAACTCTCTCTTTCGTTTTCAAAAGTTTTCTACTCTACAACTACCAAAAAAACAGTAGAAATCTGAAAGTTGGTATTTTCTTTATATTTTTCATTTCGGATAGATCTGACCGCTTTCGTAACAAGTGCCGCTATCCACCCAACACTTCGACTTCTTCTCCGCGCCCGCAAAGGGCACCCAAAATTCTCCGACAACGATGACCGCTTAGCATAGTCAGCCGAGACCGTCCCGTGATTGTGGAGGCGTGTACGTCGTCGACATCAGCTCTGGCTCTGGATGAGATCTTCTGGTGTTTCATTTGTTTCATTCTATCGGCTGATACGCCGTGGTCCTAGACGGTCATCCGCAGCATCGCGACAGCTTTGCTTGTAGCTTTCGACTGTTTCCATCTCGGTGGAATCGTGCGACGCGCTCTAAGTGTGCTTTCGCGAGAACTTTTGTGAATGCGGCTAGATCAAGAGTGTTTTAAGGGATGGAGTTGTTTGGTAGGCGGTGTATACTGTAAGTAAAATGCTTTTTTGGGTAATTTAAAAAAATGGCTTTCGAGTTTTTTCTTTTGTGTTGAAGTTGGAAGTGACTGAGTCAAATATCTCGGATAAAAGTGATATCAAAAAATGAATATCGATTAAAAATCTTGGCATATCATTCTCATATAACAATTGTAAAAAACATCTAGAGGGCTCTTTCAAGGGATATACATTTGAAAAATGATTGAAGAGTAAAAAGTTGGAGGTTATGATTTTATAATATTTATTGCAGATAAGAACATTTTCAATATATAAATCAATCGCAAACAACTTTTATACAGTACATATCACATATCAAGTTTCCAAATAAAATATACGGGGTACTGAATATAAACGTATAAATGGTAGATTTTCAAATAAAATATTACATTCGAATTCTTTCTAAAAAATACTTTTCAAAAATATAAAATTATATGAGTATATATAAAGTTATATGAGTATATAACAGTTTAGAAGATATCACTGAAATGATATCAAAAAGCAGATATATTCAACGACAAGTTACCTATCTGAATGATATGTTTTTATTATGAGAATATTCCAAGTTTTCTTCATTAGTTTTCTGATACTGGGTTAATCAAAACCCAGTATCAGTATCAGTAATCAAAACCCAATATAGTTTTATTGGAATAGATTTGAATGATGATTTTTTTATGGCCAAAAAAGCTTGAAAACAATATTTTCCTCATTTTTTCTAAAGAAAACGTTCATGTTCTTTGAATGATTCAATGTTGAAATTTTATGAGAATATAGTTATCCCGAGCAGGAAATTTTTCAGTATCATCGATGCCTAATGAAGTTAGTTGACATGTATACGGTTAAGAAGATTATCTTGTAGGTTATTATTTCCCCATGGGAGTGTCAAAATTATTTCAATATCAAATTTGTTTTACTTCAATAACAGTTTTCAGGGATAGGCTCTAAAATATGTATTTATTTATCAAAAAATCAGGAAAAATTGTTTTTGTCTTATGATTTACCCCTTCAGTATTATAAAAAAATCTGGGTTATTTTCATTCTATCATGAAATACCACATTTTTTAAATGTCGAAATAGATTCTACAACTTAGTTTCTATTGAGTAGATCAGCTTCTGATTAATCCGATTTGATATAAAATATTAATGACGAATTGAAGACAGATACAGAATTTATAAAAAAGTACTTTGTGAAAGATTATTTAGAAAATTCCCCTTTTGGAGTTGAGCATCTCTTTCAGCATATATGAAATGGAAAATTTCCAAAAATTAAATAAAAACTATTTCAATAAAAATCAAGGAAAAGTGTTCATGGGCATGTAGATCAATCATAGATATTCATTTCATATTTAAATCAGAAGACTTCCGAAATAACTTCTTCTGGAATATATTTGAAATAACTACTTTCCACCATAGAAAATAAATTACAGGAATTTATTTTTGTTTTCAAAAATTTGACTACAAGAATCACTTTCACTTTCATACTGAATCCTCAGTTTGATGAAAATGACATCTATCAAATTTATCAATGGTGAAAATGATTTCTTTCAAATCTTACAAACTACTAGCCATGATATTAACCAAAACCCTGGTGGCGGGTTGAGAATGAACGTGATTTTTTTATTGTATTGTATTGTGTATTGTAGAATACATGAAAATTATTTCACATTTTGTAGTGTCTTCACTGAGTGAAATTATGAATATTTTGTGTTGAATTTTTCAAATAAAAAGTTAGTGCTGTGTAATGCCTAACATTTTTTCAATGAGTGTTCACTGACATTTGTTGATTTTTTCTTTCTTCATTCAGAAAGTTTCTCATAGAATGAAAAACAATAGTAAGTCTAGATATTGAGTCTGGAAAAACAATATTCGAACAGTTCATCAGATATGAAAATAACTGAATAGTTTTGAAGAAATGGAGTTTCTTCAACAATTCATTGCAAAATTGAAAATTTTTCAAGTTATTTAAATTTTCATCAAAACGTATCATAGAGTTAGGAATATTTTGTAAAATATCACGGGGTATTAAAAAACAAACATATTTTGTTATTGTTTTATTATTTTCTTAGGTACTCATTCCGAAAATTTTTGCACACCAAACCGACCAAAAACAATTAATTTTCGTGATACCAAAACTACGCTGATAATGTGAATCTACACTTCAGTGCACAAATTAAACTGAGAAATAGCAAACAAACAAAATATTTATTTATCATTTTTTCCAAGTTTCGTATTTGACTATGAGGAACTGCTCTATAGACAAAATAGAGAAAGCTAGTATGAAAATATGATATTCAAATTTTTCAGTTTACAAAAAAGAATCACACTCAATATTTTTTTCAACTAACATTTTTCGATATATTTCATTATCAAGAATGGGTAAGTTCTCTAAATAAGATGAATAGAATCAAATAATTATCCATTATGCGTAGCTTCCTAACCAACAAAGCATACTTCGGCTCTAGAAATAATTATATGCTCCTTCAAAGTGGGCTATAAAATATGCCTGAATATATACGATGCATGTAAAGTGCGTGATTTAGTTCAGCTAAAACTTCTCACGGTCCTACGTATATTGCTTTTCGATTAATGACGTTATATTTGGCTAAAGAGTCGATTAACCGCTTTGTCAATTACAATTCAGGTGTTTGGGACAACAAAGTTTTCATTGATCATTTTTTGAATTTTCATCTTCCTCGATCTGAAAAAATAGAAAACTGTAATCTGTTATAGTGAAATTTTACTATACCTATTAATAAGTTTCAATATAAATTTTCATAAAGTATCAGTTTGTTCCACTTATTTTTTTATCTAGGACTTTATAAATTTGTAGAAAGCGAACCTGTTCACCCCGATGGATTATACTGTGTAGTGTTGATATACTGTTTTCAATAAAAAATGTGCCACGTAATAAAAAGTTGTATTTAACAATGTTGTCTGTCAATATAATCGATATAACTGTTTTTTTTATTCATTTCCTATAACATAAAAATAAAGAATTGAATGGAACTGGCCAATATTTGATGAAAGTCTATATCAAAACCTAATAATAATATTCATTATGTTTTCACTATAACTTTTTTAGTGGAAATCAAAATAAATCTCATTATTAATTTCTTATAGAAATTAAGAAATGGAACACCCTTTGTGTAATAAAGAAAATATTCTTTCAAAAATACGAATGGTGACGGCACATACATTCAATTTTTACTTGTTTTATTCTAATGTACCAGTCTCAACAATTCTCTCAAGGTGCAAATTACTGAAGTTTCAATAGCATTCCACCATAACAATAATACAGGAAGCAAATTGTACTGGTTTTTTTCTACGTTTTGTTTGATCTTTGAAAAGCAAAAGGGATGTGGCTTTGTTTTTGTTTTATGTTATGCGTGAGATTTTAAATATCATCATTAGGGCCTAGTTCACTTTCAGACACAAATAGTGTTTTTTCTATTGATGTTAATGATATACGAACAAAAAAATGTTTACTTAGATGTTTTAGGAGAGATTAGTTTTTGGAAAAACAATTTTTGGTTTATACTCCTCCATTATTTCCATCTCATTTTCAAAATGACGATGGCATAGCATTATTGTACTTCAGAAAAATAAAGTCGTTATACAGTATGTTTCAAATTCGAACCTCATCATTGGGATCTTGGAAACTATGAGAGATACGAAGATGGTTAAGTTGGGACAAAGTTGCGCTTTCACCTGTCCAACAATATGCCGTTGAGAAAGTTCTGAAATTCCGAGTATATCCGGAGATATCCAGAAAAAACAGAAATTTCGGAAAATGTTTTTTGTTCTAGCTTCATTTGTCAAAGGATTCAAAAATAAATTGCACTTCCACATTGCCACTTTTTCCTTGCTATACAATGATGTTTTCAGATTTGCTATCCGAGGTTTCGTCTTCCGGCCACCATCATCAACATTATTTTTTCTCATGGGCGCTGCATTTTATTCTTTCTGTTTTGAATAGAACCAGATTTCACCTTTTCAATGACGTATCATAAGTTATCATTCTTTTTCAAAAAATATTGAAAAAATTAATTCTTATCATAATGTTTCTAAATTTGACTTCCTATTTGTTGCACTGAATGAAATTTTGTTTTCGTACAAGTCATTGAATTTCTGGCGAAAAATGACTTTCACGAATAAAGAAAAAAGAGATATGATACAAAATTTATTACAAATACGATAGAAACAGTGTTAGGACATCGGAAATGTATTTGAACTTGTATCCCGGAAGACGACAACCACATCGAACTATGTTCAAGTTATTGGATCAAAGTCTCATCGAGTTTGGTTCATTTTCAATATCTCCAATTTTTCGAAAAAGAATGATAACTTATGATACATAATTAAAAAGGTAAAATCTGTTTCTATTTAACACAGGAAGAATCCAATGTAGAGCTCATAAGAAAAAATAAAGTTGATGATGATGGCCGGAGGACGAAATTCCGGATAGCAAATCTGAAAACACCATTATGTAGCAGGGAAAAAGTGGCAGTGTGAACGTGCAATTTATTTTCGAATCCTTCGAAAAATAAAGCCAGAAAAAAACATTTCCCGTGTTAGGAATCACACGTTAAAAGGTAAGACCTCGTTAATCCTTAGCTCGCACAAATTTCGACTTCTGAGGGTTGTCGTTCGTAGGGGTGCGACGGCTGGTTAACGGAAAAACAGATTTCAAACAGATTTTAAACAGATTTTAAACAGAATTTCTCTTTTTTCTAGATTTTTTCGGAATTTCAGAACTTTCTCAACGGCATATTGTTAATGAGATAAATGCGCAACTTTGCCCCAATTCAACCATCTTTGTATCTTTCATAGTTTCCGAGATCCTAATGGTGAGGATCGAATTTGAAACACCCTGTATACACACTACACCTAAAATTAAAACTAGACACGAAAAAACTGTAACCTGGTATTTTTTCTAGTTCGTAGTCGTATTCGTTCTGCAATACTTAAGCCTTATATTCAGTTTTCAAAATATTGCCAAAATCTGGTTAAGTTTCAGTTTTCTGAAATTTCACTGGTTTTATTGAAAGCACCATTACTCTTATTATCTATTGCTTCAAGCATCTACGAAAAATATTCAAAATCGTAGACGTCAACAGATTCATTTTTCACTGATTTACCTGAACTGTGGCCCAATCTGCTCTACACATGTTGGTGAAATACCCTCAGCACTGAATAAATAAAAGCACATTCAGGGTTATAGAAGTCTTCCACACTTTTCAACTTTCTGTAAAGATAACTATATATTCCATTTCTGATATACGGGGGAGGTCTGAAAAGTTCCTGACCTCAATATGAAGATAGCAACACTCGTAAATAAAAGCTAGTGAATTTCGTTGTTCATCTGTTGAGAGTTACTTACCAAAGTTTCAGCCATTTTGAACGCGCAGTTGTTATGTAACAGTCGTTTGAGTGAGTTGACGTGTTTTTTTGAAAATGGACAAAATCGAGTATCAAGCTGTCATTAAATTTTTTTTTGAAAGACGATACGCCTGCGCAAATCAAAGATGACTTGGAGTCTGTGTATGGGGACTCTGCACCATCATTTACCACAGTGAAATTTTGGAAAGCTGAATTTTAACGTGGCCGTAAGATGAACGCGTTCGGGACTTCCAAAAACTGCAACTATCGACGAAAACATCGCCAAAGTTTACCAGATGGTGCTAGACGACCGCTGAATTGAAGTGAGAGAGATATCAGAGGTTATGAACATGTCAGAAAAACGTGTTTGTCACATATTCAATCAACATCAAGGCATGAAAAATCTGTCCGCGCGTTGGGTGTCGCGTTTGCTCACGTTGGACCAAAAACGTGTTCGAATGAACATTTTCAACGCTTTGTTGGCGTAGTTTGAGGGCAATGAATTCGAGGTTTGGCGCCGAATAATTACTGTGGATGAAAATTGCATGCGCCATTATACGCCCGAAACAAAAATACAATTCAAACAGTGGACTACAAAGAAGAAACCGGCTCCAAAGAAGCAAAAACTGTTTTTGTTTGGTTGGGAAAGTGATGGCGACTGTTTTTTGCGAAAGTCATGGAGTTATTTCAATCGATTATCTTCAAAGAGAAAAAACCATCACATTGAAAAATTATGTGTGTGTGAAAAAAATATCAAATTAAAATTTTTCATTAATTCATAATAAATATTCTTTCATTTATCATGGTAGTGTAATAATTCCTGATAATGTCACTAGGTTGCCATCTTTTGTTCAAATAACAGGATTTTTTGTGCTTTTTTCAAGACATTTTGCTGATTATCCAGTAATCGTGTAGGATAGATTTTCAATCAATTTGTCAAGTAACCTCATTTCATGGTTTGGTTTTTGGATGAAATTTCTATCTCCATTGGTTGGAAATGTAGAGAGTGTAGAAATATAATTATCAGTTTTCTCTCCTTCAAATTTAATTTTAACAAATTGATCATTGAACTCCAACCGGACTAATGACCTTGGTAGTTGACGTCCGAGTAACAACCTTTATATATATAGAAAAATCTATATTACTTTTAGAGAAAAAAATGTCAACTTAAATGTTTCAGACGAAATTACCTTGCAAACAATAAGTATGCACTATATACAGTATAACCACTATACTGTAGTCCTAATTTAAATGTATACAGCAATAATATTTTTTTGGAAAAAAGTTCTTTGGCTTTACATTTCATCGTCATTAAATAAAAAATGTTAGAAACTTCCGAAGAAGGAAGAAATAAAATAGGTATAATAAGAAATTATTTATAAAAATATGTGTAGCATACACTTATGGATACTAACCGGAAGAAGAAACTTTTTAGAAATAAAATTTTACTTATATCTAACACTATCATTCTCAATGGTGTATTTTGAATTTTCGGAACAAGACGCTTGTCTTATCACCATAGTAGTACTATTTTCGATAGCATTACAGGCAGAGCACTCATTTTTAGGAAAATTACTAACTTTTCAATTCAGCAATACAATTCTTCCAAAATATCTATCATTCTAGAGTTTGTTTTTTTAGTCTCGTAAACTTTCTTCATTACGGTCACTTGACTTTACATGGATTGTTTAAAAAAAATCGGTTTTTCCGTTAATCAGCTGTCGCCCCCATAAGAACGACAACTCTCAGAAGTTGAGAAACTTGTGCAAGCTAAGGACTAACATGGTAAAAATAATTTTGATTTTGCCATCAGTTACAGATTTACTGCAGTATTTTTTCAACAAACTGAAGTGAATAAATGATTCAAAAATCAAACTGAAACGTAAGTTTACTGAATAGGGTGAAATCTAAATTTTTTTTATATCACGAAAACCTATACCTGTTATTTGAGAAAAAGGGGCAACATTACTGACCCAATGAAAATTAAAAAAAAATACAATCGCACGTAGAGAAATGATGTTTCGTCAATAATTAACACCAAATCTGCCACATTATCTGGGGTTGTTACTCATCGTCAGACACCTTGTATGTGCCAATTCCAAGTAAATTCAGTGACATGTTCTTTACATTATTAGAAACTCACTGTGTTCATTAAATATTTGTCCAATATTTGAAAGCAATTCCGCAGAAAGACATGTGCAATACAAACAAATTCTAAAACTTTCCACAAATCATCCGACAAAAACGATTGGCTTCTAATTAAGGAGCGCATTTCTCACAAATTATCTTCGTTATGCCGGATTGATAGGATCGGGACCTTTCAGCACGGTATAAAAATTGTTAATTGACTATTGGAAAGGTGCATTTTTGTTCGAACGGTTAATATAAAACCTGCAGACTCGACACATTATCTTCTTGAATCGAGAGTTTAAGGAAATGGTGTGCATTTCCGACAATTATCATCGGCGTACTTAAATATTTGATTTCATTTGCTAACGACGAACAGAGAGGTATTATAGCGAAGAAGAACAATAGTTGAGTAAAAAATATAGTGTGGTCTATTAAGTGTGGACCAAGTGGTTTTAATTTTGTTTGTTCCACAACCAAAATTTAAGACATAATTGATGATTTTCCTGAAGATACAAAATTAGCCAGTTGATAACTATATTTGAAGAAACAAAAGTACCATTTTTCAGTAAGTAGAATGAAATTTCAAAATTAATTTATAATTTATATCTCCTATTAGAAATTACAGTTCATGAGATTTTGATTTTTCACCAAATTATATCTATCTATTTTTAT